>BPLR01004311.1:0-73803 GCA_021605095.1 Caerostris extrusa | reverse complement strand
GTTACGTATTGCTGTACATGCAGTTAGATTTAGAGACGACGATGGAGAACGCTAGAAGCGTCTGAACGAGATACACGGTCAGGCACTGTATGTGATGTGTTCATGGTTTTAAGTATATATCAAAATAGCAAATCGTAGAAGTGCCACAGAGGTGCCTTGTGTATTAATCAAAATAATGCAAAGACTATTGTAAATAAATTCATACTGTATAAAGAAAGTATTGGAGTGTTTCCGTCCACCTCACACAATTAGTCGCTAGCAAGCAGATAACACATATAAATAAATGGCATTTTTTTTGACTATGGTAGTTTTCTAATCATGATATTAAAATTCATCATCCGAAAAATTCATTATCTTTTTGGGTCATATCAGGTAATGTCAAATTAAATAAGAGATAATAAAATGAAACAATAAATTGGCAAATGATAGCAATTAACACATCAGTCATCGTCGCACATTATGTTTCCATGTGTCATTACGTACTGTAAAGTTGATTTTAAGTAAAAATATATCCTGTGTTAATATTATCAACATATTTATCACATTGTTTCAGGATACAAAAATCGAAGCGTTATCACTAGTTTGCAACATACTGCCGTACAACAGCTGTTACTATTTTTTCACCTACTTGTAAATAATTTAAGTAAGGCAAATACTTTTATATTGTAATTACCTAAGATAATACTTAATGATATGGTACGGTATATAATGGGGCACATAAATTCGTAATAATGCTGATTTATTGGTAATTTTATTGAATTTGTATCTTTTCAAAAACTACATTGTAGTAGAAATGATTGTACAGTTGATAAAATTTCACGAAAAGAAAGTAAATGAAAAATTCCCTTACTAATGTGCGTCAATGCATTTTTCTAACTAAAAAAATATATGCTAATAATTCAGTTTGTATTACTTACCAAACGAGAAGGGTCCATATCCTTTGACTTTTTTCAAATTTAGTTCCATTTTCAACAAGAAATCTTTCTGGGTTGAACGTCATGGTCCTTGAAGTATCTGGGGTCAGCGCGAAATGGCCCAATTGTTGCATATTACATGGGATCCTTTGGAATGGTGTATCCATGAAACTCAAATGAATCCAGAACACTAATGAGAACAATATTTTTTAAAATAAATTCAAATGAAATTGTTAACGAAACTAACACAGATTGTTTCAGTGTTCGATATTTAGTTTTTCATGTTACAAAAGTTTGCTCATTTAGAGAACTGTAAGGCACAAAAATTGAGTCATTGCATATTAATCAATTATTATCTAACACCGAAGGAAAAGGCTCGGATGCACTATAAAAAAAATGAAAACTACCAAAGAGGCTATTGCCATTTTTTGATTAGAACTTGAATGATTGCCTGGCCTATCAACTTCCAAAAAAATAAGGATTTCATTGTGAACACTGATATATGTATATTATGTAAGATAGAGAAAAGGAATAAGGCCCATCTACTTGTTTGCCTTCGAGATTGGACTCTTTAACTTACCACAAAATGGTGATGTGTGTACTTCTACTCGAGGGTCAGCCTGTCCTTATTACACGATCCTTTATTATAGTGCTCTTTAACCTTTTAGATTTTTATCCTTAGAGCTTTCAACCTTGTTTTTAAGACCTTGTTACGCTTTTTTAAGAATGTCTGGCATTTCCTGTTGTAATTTTGATTTGTTTATATGTTCCTTTTGTGTCGACGATATGTGGCCAATTTTGCATGAAATTTTCAAGTTCTAATAAAGCCATTGGTAACAACAATAAATCTGAGATGTAAGTATAAATTAATCCCCGGATTGACCATTAGGAATAATCATTTAATTTTTCATCAAAACTTTAGAGATCACCGTACGATACTTTGCTGGATGTTATCATTAAAAATACAGTATCTTGGCTTTGACTCATTTTGAAAAACAAAACCACGAATAATAAATGCAAGCTCTAATAAACATTCATTGACTTCCCCTCCCTTATAAACATTCATTGACTTCTTTAGGGTACTGAAAGACATTGAGTCAAATGCTTGTAAAACAGCATGAAATCGTGACAGAATGACTATCTCAACACACACACACACACACATATATATATATATATATATATATATATATATATATATATAGAGAGAGAGAGAGAGAGAGAGAGAGAGAGAGGGAGGGAGAGAGAGAGATTTTCCAATTTGAGAAATCTGGCACAAAAGTTGTTAGCGCTTTTGGTTCAACTTACACTTACGAATCGTGTTTTTCGAAAATGAAATTGGCTAAACACAAAACACGCTGAAACATAACGGACACCTAACCTGCAAACATCCATTACGATGTGCAATACCCAAATGAGATCGATTTGTAAAGCTAAATGAAAGAGTGGAGAAACACCTATCGCACCAGTAAAAATAAATACTTTTTAATAATTTTTAATTTTTCATTTCGTTTATATTTATGTATATTTTATATTTCACTTTTAGTGTTATACATTTCTTTACAATGGGCGTTTATCATCATTATTATTCTATTATCTATGTTAACACGTAAGGATTATATTAAACACAATAAATAATAACTCATTAGGTTTCTATTTTTCACTCCCAAAGAAATGTCTATAGTTTGTCTAAATCTAAAAGGGGGGATATATAATTTTATTTGGGAGCCTGCACGGAGTTATGATGCATTTCCAAATGGCCCGAAGAGTTAAGATGCATTTCCGAAGTGGCCCGTAAGATCATTTGAGATTGACCACCCTGTTCTAAAACTACGAAAAATGACTTAAAATAACTACTTCCGAACGTACTATCTTTGGGAAAAAGTGGACTAAGAGAGATATATCGCATCATTTCGAAGACAGTGGCTGTCGTGTAGGGAAGATTCCCCTTTTCGCTGAAGTACACAGCGCCGTCTCTGCCGATCACTCTGTCTATTTCGTCACAGACCTTCTGCTGCACTTTCGGGTGTTTCGCCATCAGCAGCAGCAGCCAGCTCACAGAAGCGAGAGTGGAATCTTGTCCGGAGAGAAACATGACGAATAAATTACCTTGCAGATTTATACCTGAAAAAAATAAACGAAAAGTAATTACAAATTTTTTTTTAGACATTTGGAAGATTTAGAACATTTGGATTAAAGGACGATTTGTTAAAAATTCAACAAATTGTCCTTTTATACTTTTTCAGTTAAATGTTAAATACACTACTGACCATTAAAAATTGCTATACCAGGAAAAAAAGCAGATAACAAAATGATATTTATTGGACAAATATATTATTCTAGAAATAACAAGGGATTAAATTTTCAAGAAATGTGGGTGCATAGATCCTGAGAAATCCGTACCACCTCTGGCAGTAATAGCAGCACTCATATGCCTATGCATTGAGTCAAACAGAGATTGGAAGGCATGTACAGTTACAGATGTCCATGCAGCTTCAACACGATGCCATAGCTCATCAACCGTAGTGACTGGCGTATGGTGACGAGTCAGTCACTCGGCAACCATGGACCAGACGTTTTCTATTGGCGAGAGATCTAGTGAAGGTGCAGGCCAGGGCAACAGCCGAACATTTTCAGTACCGGTAACATACGGTCGTGCATTATCCTGCTGAAACGTAGGGGTGGGAAACGAAAAAGATGTGGTCTTAACGAAGGCTAATAATATTGAGAAAATGCTATGATATTGAAAAACTAATTAAACTCTTACTTAATTTCTTATCTTTTTTAAACACACAAATAATTAATTATTATTTTTTTTATTTAACTTATATATTGAAATAGTAAACCATATACGCACTGTCGCTTTTAATTCCAGTTCAAATAATAAATAAATTAATGAAACACCAATTTTTGTACTATAATCACGCCTCCCTAGCATCATTTTTGCATAAAACAAAATTATTTTCTTTTTTTAAAAATTCTCTTAAAGATGGATTTCCATTGAATACTAAAACCTCAAGTCAAATTACGCCAAATCGAAAACCTGAACTACTGTTCATTCCGATTTGCGATTGGCTGGCTTTTTACAATACATTTAATATCAGTGGCATTTTACTTAAACTTTTAGATAAATACTTATTTTTATTTTTGAATTTTGTATAGTTTTATATTTATATTTGACTTAAGTCCACTTTAAGTAACGCCTTTGTGACTTCACTAATGATTTTTTACAATTACATATACATTCAATTTTCTAATTAAAACTTTTTCAAGAGAAAACATTATGACCACTTTTTGCAATGAACTTCGTGAAGGCACGTGACATATACTGGTATTGGGTCCATTTTTCTATTTATTAAAACTTTGTGTATAAAAGATTTTAAATTACGTCAACTTGGTAGCATCTTCAGGGATTTTCTATTAAAATTTGCTTAAAATGAGTAAATTGTATCTTTTCAGAAATATTTTTCAGAACATTTGATTTTCCTAAAATTTGCCTAATTTATTTTTATGCACATATAAAATCAATTTTTATTAATTATTTAATTTTTGACTAGCTATAATAAAAATAATAATCGTTAAAAAATCAATCAAATTCAATTGAATTGTTAATGATTTCGCGACTTACGATGTAAATGTGTGTGGCTTTGAATCCTGCTCTCTCTTTTCCATTTCTTGTAAATAGCAACCGATGAAATCAGAACTTGTGTGTTCCTCTTTCGAATTCATTCGTTTGTCCACTTCTCTTCTAAAATAATAATAAAAAAAAAATAAGTTTGTCTTCATTTTCAGATCAAATAAATTAAAGATAATAAACAGATAAAAATGCTACAGTATCAGAACTAAGAGAGCTAGTATTAGAACTCTCAGCTCACTGATTTTAAAAAAGCTCCCCCAAAAAAATATACTTTTGAGAGATCCATTCACTACTATGCCTTACTCTTTTTTAACCACTTAACACTAGTATCAAATAATGTAGGAACACCACAAGTTAATGTGTGAAAAGTAATTTTTAATTCTGGATTAAAACATGTATTTTAAGCCACCTTATACTATTCTAAGGCAAATATGAGTAAACTCGTGATATGCCACGTCTATTATGAACAACAATGATTCTATCATTGGTTTGCAGAGACACATGCAATGTCCTTTGGTACCCAAAAGGATAGATGAGGTCATGATGATGGCTTGCAATTAATTTTCATTATATGCTTTTGATAAAGAGTCAAAGTGAAACATTTTGGGTGATAACAGCAACGATGTTTCGTAAGATTATCAAGACAGTTGTGGCCATAAATAGGAAGAAATCACTTATTTTAATGTGCTATACGAAAGGCTAAATTTATACTATTTTATATAATAAAATAAATAAAGTCTTTTTGTTCCTATTTGTAACTAACGATTATATAGCACTACGTAAATATTTTTCTAAAAAGCATTAATTTTCTCTTCATTTTCATACTTGTAATGAAGCCAAAATTCGAAAAAATAAGCCAAGCTATTTTTATTGTTTGTCCATCATTATTGCTTGGAAATATTTAATATCTAAAATTTTTTCCTTCTTTTTTCAGATCATTAACAAGAATTACATTCTTTTTCACATATTTTAATAACTTTTATCTTCTGAATATTTATTTTGATTTAATTTCTAAAGCATTAATGGCTTACTGCCATTTCCCATTTTCCAATAAAAGCAAGTACCTCCCAACCGATGAGTGTTTTTTAAAATATAAAAACAAGTAAAAAGATTTACTATTTTGGAAGAAGAAATGAATGAGCTTACAAAAATGTTTATTAACAAAACTTTAAATGCTTGTACTTTTTACTGAAAAATGTCCCCCAAGTTTTGCATCTGTGTAACGAATTCTTTAAAACCAAACAAATTGAAAAACTCGACCATTTTTACAACCCACGGAAGGGTGATGCCAACGTCTACGCCAGAAGCTTTCTCCATCATTTTTTTAGTAAAACTTCTAATTTTCTGAAATCAAAGAGAATAAAGTAGCGAATAGTGTTCAATCTGTAAATTTTTCAAAATTATTATTATTTTTTTATCATTTTTTTTATATTATTTCGGGGTCTAGGTGTACTATATTTTATAAGTAGGCAAGTCTAAAATTGATTAGGGCTAACTTATCGAGGAGTATTCTAACTTTTTTGGCAAAAAGTATGCAAATAAACATTCTTTACCATGAAAAAATTATTATCTCCTTACCAAAAACACTTTCCATGTGCAAAAGTGAATTTCATATGACAAATGTTAAAAACTAATATACCCCAAAGTGAAACAATATTAGGTTGAAATCTAGAATACTGTACCCTGAGGAAAACCGCCAATCTTGCAACCCAGAATATATCGCCAATCTTCTGTGAATTTCTTTAGGGTTACTATACTCTAGAGGGAATTTTTACTTCTTCTTTTCACGAACAATATAATGACAATTTGTACTTTAATAGTTATTTGCTGAATTTTTAGTTATAATAAATAAAGAACATAAAAACAAGAAAATTTATTCCAGATTTTTAATTTATTAACAGAAAATAAACAATTTTATGGATGCTGCTTGCATTGGATTATCAAATAAATATTTTCTTTTGTATGCTGTTGAAATAATTAAAGGTTTTTATAACAACCATTATTTGGCAACAACCATAATTTTTTATTTTAAAACGTTCACGGCGAAAACGTCGTTCGAGTGTTGATACTGTTGACATAGTTAAGATTTTGTGGCAACCATTATTTGAATTCGCGAGGAAAAAATGTAATTTTTTAATTTTAGAACGTTAGTTTACAGAAGGATAAGGATATGTACGGATAGGTCTTTGTAAGGCAATAAAACGATTATTTTCGCCTCCAACAAAGGATATATCAGAATAAAACGTAAGTTATTCTTTGGTTTATTTTTTCTTTTTAAATAATTTTTTTTTTTCATTATTCGAATTCGGCATTGTAAACAAGATGAAATATTTTTTGACATAATAGGGGAAAAAAAATGGCGTATTAGCGAAAAATTTTGGGCTAATTTTATTGTAGCAGCGATTATTATCTTTGTCTAAATGATACATTTATGTGAGTTTGCAAAACCTAATTCCACATAATAGTTTGGCGATAAAGCAATTAAATTTGGCTTAAAGTGTAAGTTAGGAATAAAATTTTGGCAAAATAATGATATATTTTTGGCGTTAAAGCGGCAATGCGTGGCGTAAAAGAAAACGTTAAAATTCTGCCATAATAGTAGTAAAATTTTGGCGATATAAATTGGCGTAAAGGCAATTTAGAGATAATTTTTTTGGTGCAAAAGTTCGGCTTAAAAGCGATAACATTTGGCGCAAAAAGTATTCCAGAGATAAAATTTTTAGTGATAAAAAATTTGGCGATAAAGCATTAACTCTTGGCGTAAAGCACTTCAAAAACAAAATTTTCTCAGTGAAAAAATGGGACGATAAAGCGATAAATGTTTGCAATAAAGCATTTCAAGGATTAAAACGTTAGCAGGGCAGTGATAAACTTTGACTTAAGAGTACTTTAAGGAATAAACTTTGACCTAATAGCTGTTTAGCTACTAATGTTGGCGTAATATCACTGTTTGGCGATGACTTTTGGCGAAATAGCATTTACAATGACAATGCAAACTTCAGGAGCAATTGTTTACTTATTTGGCGATTTGGCATCCCAATGAAGGATTTTGGTGTAATATGGTTTTTACCGCGAAAAATACTTGTCAATTTGGCGATGTATTGGACACAAAGGTTACATGATTCTAGATTTTTACCGAATACTGTACTGAGGAAGTCGCCAGTCTCGCAACCCAGAATATACCGCCAATTTCGTCAGGTTACAATACTGTAATAAGAGGAATTCGTAACTTTTTCTTTTTCCGAACAATATAATTACTATTTTATTTCATTTTTACTTGGATTATTATTATTTGGATTATTTTAATTTCTAGTAATTAAGAACAGAATTATATATTCTTTTGAATAAATGTTCCGATAAATTATTGATTATGAGATTGTTCTGGTAACGTATGTCGGCCACTGATACAGTATTTAAACATTTAAGAAGTTGCCACTCCTGAAAAAACGTTTTTTTGCTTTATTATTAACTTTCATGTTTCATTGAAAAGTAATTAATTTATTTTTAGTGCTGTTAGTTAATAATTTGGGTCAACTGTTATTTGAATTCGCTGGGAAAATGTTATTTTTAGAACATTAGTTCACTGTGAAAACGCTTCTCGAACGCATTAAATTTTCTGCTGTTCTGTGATGCTTCTTTTAATACTATTGACATAGTTGAAGTTTTGTGGCAACCGTTTTTTGAATTCTCGCGTATAAAGTTTTTAATTTTAGAACGTTAGTTTCACGGAAGTATTAATTTTTTTTTTTTTTTTTTTGCAGTTTTTGTGATGTTTTTAATTTTCTTCATTTATTTGATTTGTCTATGCAAGGACAGATTATAATAAAGCAACAGAAAGATCATTTTCACCTCCAACAAAGGGTATAATAAAATAAAATGTGAATTATTCTCTCGTTTCTTCTTCTTTTTATTAATATTGTTTTATCATTGGAATTCGGCTTCGTGAACAACATGAAATATTTTGTGACATAATAGAAAAAAAAAAAAATAGCGTATTAACGAATAACGTGTAATTTTATCATATAATTTGGCGTTAAAGCGATGAAATTTGGCGTAAAAATAAATCAAACAATTTGCATAATAGTGTTAAAATTTTGATTATAAATCGATATAATTTGGCATAAAAGGCAATTTAGGCACAAATATTTTGCCACAATAGTGCTAAAATTTGGAGTTAAAGCATTAACATTTGGTACAAAAGCATTTTAGGAATAAAACTTCTCTTAGTGACAAAATGTGGGCGATAAAGCAATACTTTTTGACGTAAAATCTATTTAAAAATAAAATTTAGCTTAGTGAAAAAAATTTAGCGATAAAGCAATACATTTTTTCGTAAAGCATTTCAGGAATAACATTTTGGCTGACTAGTGATAATATTTGGTGCTAAAGCAATAAAATTTGGCGAAAAGCTATTTGGCTATTAATGCTGGCGTAATAACGATTTTTGGCGAGGAATTTTGGCGTTTTTACAGAGTCGCATAATTTGGCTTTGGCAGCTATTTTTGTTTGTTTACTTGACGATTTGGCATCGTAGTGACAGATTTTGGCGTAACATCGTTTTACCGCGAAGACTATGGCATTGACAGTATACGTACTACATAAAATAATTTAACAAAACAGAAAAGCTTTTATATGATACCAAATAAATAATAAACCATAAACCAACCAACCATATCAAATAAAAAATTTAAACAATTAATAATTATTAAATTGAAAATAAAGCAAATAATTAACCATTAAGAAGAAATGTCCTAAATTTATTACATGTTATTAGAAAAATATACAATAAAAGCAAATATAATCTAAACAAATAATACCAAAATGTCCTGCATGTCTGATTCTTGATCTTGATCCAAGTGTCTGCCAAAAAAGAAGAGAGACTATTCGCTATTTGAGAGACCAAGGGGTTCAACGAAATGACGGGTTTGCCGTTTTCTTTTTTTCATTTTTGACGTATTGGCAGCATCTGCCTAATAACAGTAATATAGATACTGTGATTAACAAGTTGAAAATAGATTCTGTTATAAAAAATGCCTAAATTCATATATAATATTTTTCTACGATTTATTTTATTCAAAGAGTCATTTTCGTTCATTTCAGAAATAAAGCCTACATATATTGTTTTTAACAAAATTTAAAAAAATTATCTCTACATAAACATTTTCTCTCAAAAACGATACAAAAGTTAGTGTTTGATTTACACCTATTGTGTTTAAAATAAATTACTTCCTTTCTTATTAGCATCGCAACAGCCCCAGGACGGCGCCAAGGCCTTCTCCTGCTGGCAGATTTAGGCAGAAGATATTTCTTTTACGGGGTAGTGTTGTCAGCCCTACGCCCAACAGTCATATTAGATCGGTACTTATTGTTTAAAGTGGTTTCCGAACCACTACAAACATCTATGACACTAGTTTGACTCGAACCCAGAACCTGTGGGACGGAGCGCCAGAGCGCTAGTCACTCATGGCCATCAGGACCCAAATAAGGTACTAATAGTAATAAAAAATAATATAATAATTTTTCAAAGCTAGATATTACTAACTGAGCTATTCTTCATAGTACAATAATTTCTACCAGAACGGAACAACTGACAACATGTGTTTTGATACTTAAAATATATTTAATTCAAAATAAATTGCTGTTATTAGTTAATCAATAGTAAAAATTTTATGTTTACAAAAATTAATGCAAAAATAGTACAAGTTAGGGTCCGATATGAGTGTGGTTTTGGCTCCGTGCTGTTCATGGATACAAATTAAATTATTCCACAAAATAAAAACGCGATGTTTAGTTGCCATATTTATTAAAATTTACTATATACTTAAATTTTACAACTGCACTACAAAAACACAATTATATACAAATATTTACAAAATCATCTTAAGCCAGTCTGTTTGAGGGTCTTTGTAACCCTCCGTACTACCTGGAACTCTATACTCGAATGTTGTACCCTCCGTACTGCCTGAAACTCTTCTCCTGACTGTTGTACCCTCCGTACTTCTTTGAACTTTTTCTCTCGACTGTTGTACCCTCCGTACTGCCTGGAACTCTTCACTCGACTCTCCGCACTCCCTTTTCTCTTTATCTCTTTCTCATTCTCGGTTCCAGAGTCAAATGGGTGAAAAACCGAAGTCCAAAGTCTAAAGTAAGGGTCAGCCCTTCCTTGGAAGGAGGATCTATCAACCTTGAACCTATCCCCGTTGGCTATATTTCGTTTCGGGAAGACATGGTGAATCTTTACTCAAAGTATTATAAACCAAATCATATCAGCATTGCATATAGACTTTTATTGTTGTCAGAAACTATGAAATCGACAAGAATTTTATTTGTAATAAATCGAATTTTTTGGCGAATTCAATTTTTTAATTAACAAAATAAATACTCGTTTTAAATTTTTTTTTTGATTTTATTATTTGCGAGGAAAGTGATACTAATTCTAAGTCTTGGTTTATATTTTCTCTATGATATAATAATATATCGCAAATGAGAAAAAACGAACTTTATATAAAATAATTTTTCATTTATTTTCAACAATAAATCTAGCTGCATTTTTTATAGTATTACGATAAAAATGCTGTTGCTATTTCAAATGGTGGGTACTTTGATTTGAAGTCGCCTTAGGAATTGTAGATATGTAGAAGTATCAGCGTTAACCAGTGTGATCAAAGAAGGAATTAATTTTATCATTGTAATTTAAAAATAAACATCTCCAGTGGAAGTATCTGGGAAGTCCGCCTCTTCCTCCTCGATACCAATTACCATTCATCCTACGGATTTATTGCGTCCATTTCCACTATATATATGGGAATTTGTGGTTACGTGTCGGTAATAGGGTTTCTTCCAGAGTTCCTTCAGTTTAGAAATCTAGTGATATCTATTAGAGATAACTGTCAGATAATATTATTCTTAGATGTCTCTATCTATACAATGTATCTATGATATCTCTTTTTCGTTTTTATTATTCTTTATTTTTAGAAGAAATGATCTTTTATTATTTTTATTTTTTGGAAATGATGTCCTAATTTTTATTTTGGATACATAAATAAGATAATACTAGATGCATGAATAATGTAAGAAAATTATTTCATCAATGAATTTATCTTACTTGTATCATTGTTTCCCATAATCCTTTGCCCAAGCCTAAATCTCTCATAGTATGCATGGTGAAACGCCTCTGGTCGTGCCATTCATCTCCATTCATGCTAACAAAAACCTAAAGGATATGAGAAAAATCAGAAATTTAATTACTATACTATCCAAATTGCTATCATTAATGATAATCAGTAAGTTATAATTTCCTGCTCAAAATCTGCAGCATCGTATATCGTATGACCAGGCGTAAAGGCTGCAGAATGGTATAATGAGCTCTGGCGTAAAGGGTTTCGTATAATCCGCGGTGGCGTATAATCAGCAGGCGTAAAGGTTTTCGTATAAAGATTCATAAAGGTTTCGTATTTTCGACCCCAAAAATATTAATTTCTCGTATAATATGCAATGGCTTATATTTCAGGTGCGATTTACGCCTATTCTTTGACGTCCCGCATAACAATTATTCCTCTTTTTATACTCATGAATGATGAGGATGAGCATTATCATCCCTTAGGTGTAAGTTATTACCAAATGCACACCGATACAAAAGTGACATGAGGATCGAGAACGCACAGTCGCACTATCAAAAACGTGTAGGTCAAAGCGGCCATTCAAAATGGTGCCTTCTCATTCCATGACTCCACAACTTAGTATCGATGCCTTTCACTGATGTCTGAAGGCTTATTGCGTTTGTTTTTTTCCCTCCATATTATGTAACACGTCTGGAATCCAAATAAAATCGTTATTCATCGATAAAAAACTCGGCTGCAGATCTTGGTACTCCAATCACAATGATATTTGTACCATTGCATTTTTGCTGCAGAAGTTAGTGGAACACTTATAGGTTTCCTTAAATACAACCTTCTTTTTATGTAGCCTGTCATTCACAGTAAATTTTGAAAGTCGAATACCGTTACTGCGGCGAACTCTAACGCAATTTGGAACGTCATTTTAATATTGTACTGGCAGTCTATTGTAATCATTGCCAAATAATGGTCCCTGAAAGTCTGTTGTGGAACATTTCGACCTTGATCTGGTTGTCTGTGCATATTACTGGGTGTCTCTAAATAGCTTCCAGGTTCTTGATATGACACATTTGGTCCCCTGTCAGTATCTGTCCTGCTTCCTTTTCCCTATCACACACCATTTCTCACAATCCGTTCAAGTGTATATTGGAAGTCATATTCGACCTCTTACTCTTTTTTATCCAACTACTTGTGCAATACTTGCAATTGGACTACAATTCCCCCACGTGCACTCCTTTTCCCACGTGCCAGTGAACCAGTTCAAAAAAATCGCCTATTTTTCAGTAGAGAAGGGAAATTTCATTGGACCACGTAATAACTTTGACATCGGCTTCCAACCAATTAAAATTTCATTGCAGCTCCTTTGATAAAAGTAACCACAGCACGTTTTTATGGTGGTTCCTTTAATTTTTCTTGATTGTGTGTTATTAATAGATATTTTAAATATAAGATGATGGAAATCGGAAAGAAGGTATATATTTAAGAACTACGGAGATAACAAATATTTTTCCGACGATATTCAGTCTCCTCCATCGTCCTCGATAATCATCATATTTGCTTGAAAGGTGAAAATTTCATCAGTATTATATTTAGATATTAATGCTAAAATAACTAAATATGTAGGTATCTAAAACTAAATCTGTAGAATTGTTAATTATTATACAAGAACGCAATTTCATTTCAGATATATTTTTATCCACTAGCACACTCCGGCGTTGTAGAATAGGTGTCAATGTTCAACTGCTTTCCATCGTCCACTGTTTTTTGTATTAAAAGTTTAAATTAATTTTTAAGCTTTTTGGTTTTATAGAACTTTTTTAAAAACTACAGAAAAAGACGTATGCAAATTATATGAAGAGGATTGGCTTATAATCCACCCATTACGAAATTATACAAGGCTAATCTCATTTTGTAGATTAAACTACTATTTTTGATCTTAAATTACTTTTTTGCTACTAAAACCAAATTTCTGCAATTTAGCCAATTTGCTCAAAACTTTTTTTTTCAAAACCAAATTACAGATATATATACGGATTCACTAACGTCTCAAAAAGCTCACGTACTTTTCCGTTCATCTGGCTCTAGAAATACTTCGCCAAATATCGCTAAATATAGCATGCTTTTATATTATTAGTTTATTTTTCTTAAGTTTATGGAGAAAGAACATACGTAATTTTAAATGAAATGAGCTATTCGCTTTATGAAAGTGAGTTGTTTGTGTTTGAAATCGTTTATATTGCTGGTTTGTTGTATCCACGCCAAAATACTGTTGACGAAATTTGCGCCCAATTAACGGAAAAGTATCGAAACGTAAGCTAAAAATAAAAATAGAATATCGTAAGTAATTACCGATATAGCATTTTTTTTTTTTTCATTGCGACTTGTATACGAGTTTTGATTTTTGAGTAAATTTTTGAAGAAAAACGCATTCTCTACAGGGAAATTCAATATTCAATATACAGGGAACGACTTATTTTCAGTATTTAAGAAAAACAATGAATTCTACAGAAATTCATTTTACGGAAGTACAATTTTTGTATTATGGTGATTAGATGCAATAGTTCCTAATTATATCATTTGTGTGATGAACTATCACTTCTCAGGTGCATGTTCATGCATAGTATTTTAAAATATGACTCCAATTTACCTTTTCATTGTTTTATTTTAACACAAACTGTCATATTTACTAAAATGAATATATCATACAAATTAAAAATATAAATTTAATTATTTTGTGTATGTGAACAATAATCTAGTATAATTTTGTGATTATAGATAATAAGAGCGATCAAAAAGTTAACAAATATATAATATATAATATAATATGAAGTTGTAGTAAAACTATCAATAAAATAGTTTAAAAATTATACAAAGAAAAGTAGTAATAAAATGCACATTTTATACATTACTTAATTAAAGTAAAATAGTCTATATTTTTTTCCAAGTTTAAATTTTAAATTCAATTTTAAAATTGTTAATTTAAATAGACAAATTTGAGGTCATTAATAATACAAATTATAGAAAAATTTGTATATTTCCGATAAACATAAAATTGATACATTAATTTAATAATAAAACTGAAATACAAAAATTACATTTAAAATAAAATTTTCATTTACTTTAAGAGATTCATAACATACAACCATTTAAATATTAATAATCAACAGGTTATTCAACAACACTAAAAAAATAATGACTAACTAAACAAAATTATTATGCAATATTAAAATTAACAACAACTTCAGATAATGGTAATTAGGATTTGAATGGGAGAGATGGAAATTAATTTAAATATTTAATTAATTAGCTTTCCAAGTAATTCAAAAATAATTAATTAGTATTTCTATGAATGTTCTTCGGGAGAAATAAATACCTTTGAATGTTTTGTTAAGAAAAATATTTATATTATCTTAAAATTAAAAATTTTCTTAAAGGTTAGATCCTTAATTTAGTAATTTTAAAGACTTCATGTTACATATAAAAATTTTATCAATTATTACTAATTATCAAACTGTGAGCTAAAATTAAAATTTGTAAATTCCAGAAATTAGGTTTTTTTTAAATAAAAGCTGATAATTAAATGAAAAAAATAGCAGTTACAGCAAAATAAAAAATAGCATAACCTGTATTCACAACGCATATAACTGTTGTTAATGCTTTAGAAAAATTTACAATAATAGAATATACCTCAATTTTAATAACCAAGAAAACTAAATTAATTATTTGTTGCCTTTAAAAGAAGCAGATTACATATAAATTTATATTGTTTGCATTACCATGTATTCCAGATTAAATTTTAAGCAAATAAAAAGTGCGACAAAAGCAGATGCAGCATGTCCAATAAACAATTCCATTATCTTAAACTTATATCACCAATCTTTCAAAAGTCTATGGTACATTGTTTCTGAAGCTAACTGGCTATGAGTTTTCATCATATCCTTCCATTCGTCTGTAATGATAATTTCTTTAACATGATTTAAAATATGATCTTGGACGGATTTTTTTAATTCGACGTCTTGGTGCAAATCTGACGTAATTAAAGCTTCACAAGCATTCTTTGAACACAGGTTCATTTTCAAGAAATTAGCACATTTATCCCTCAAATTGCAGATGCCATACTTAACTGCAACGGCATACAAATTGCACGCATTCTTCCACTGAAGGTCGTTCAGACTATCGGCGTACACATATCGAAGCATTTCACGCTTGGTAGCCGCATCCACGTCAGGTATCTCAACGCATTCTTTTGCGCTTGCTTCCGTGTCCTGGTAAACATGGTTTTGAAAACAGCAGATCTTGCACAAAGGATATTTTTGTGGACATGGAAAGTCTCTGTAGTCGTTTGAAGCTTAACATCGGAAAGAATTCGATTCTGAAGCAAGGTATTCAGATCTTCTCCCAAAGGATTCGTCATGTCTATCTCTCTGTCGTCACACACGTTGCTAGCAGGTTGAGGCTTCAAAAGATTGTCCCCATCGAACCCATAATACGTACCTTCAGAAATATCTGTTTCGTTGCCGCAGTAGCAGGAAAATTCACTGGCCAGGAAAGAGTGTCTTTTGGTAAATACCGATCTTTTTGTTCCCTCAATATTATTTTTGAAAGGAAAGGCGGTAGTTCGATCATTCCTTCATTTCCATCTTCGAAAAAGAACTCTTTTTTAACTGACTCTATAACCCTTCCAGATATATCCAAAGCCGACACCAAACAGCTGCAGTATTCTACAATACTTCCCTCTGAATCAAATAAATTTATTTGATTTTTATCTTGTCCTTCAGGTCCCATTAAAAATAACTTTCATGTCCATCAATGGATCTGCTGGTTGCTATTTTGACAAATGTAGTTTTTCTCGTCTTGCGGTGTGAGAGTACTAAACTCCTTCAAAGTCCAAACGAAATTTGCCCGATGAATAACTGGATAAGTGCTACAAAGGAAATGCCCATTCTCTGTCATTTCACTGTCCCAAATTTTACATCGAAGGGTCAGTGCGTCATTTCGCAAGAACTCTTCTTTTCGGTGCTCAAAAATCTCATTTCGGCTTCCAAAATTAGAGAAACCTCGCTTCTTGTTGGTAAACAAGCATTTTGTCTCTTTGTGTGCAATCAGAGGAGAACCATCGGCAGCGATCATAGAAAGTTCGAAATCTTTTTCAGTAGTATCATTTTCTTCAGTTGTCCAAATGTAAAATGAGACGAAATTGTTGTTATTGCCTGTCAAGTCCAGCTCTAAGTACCATGAAATATTGTGTTTAGAATTCGGATAGAAGTTCACCGTATATAACGTTGTGTGCTTGAAGTAAAAATGTCTTTTATGGACCATGTGATTATAAAAACTTTTCTTCCGTCCTCTATTGTGCATGTCATTTTTCAAACACTCCTTTCACTGTTTATGCTTAAAGGGGAAAACGCGTACTTCCTTCGCTGAATAACCAGAGAATGTTCGTCTATCTAAAAGCTTTCAGATAAAGGTTTTCTTCCAACGGGTTTATTCCCGACTGTCAATCATAGGAGAAAATCGAAACGACTTGATAAGACTTTAAATGCTATTGTAGTATGCTATTTATCAGTAAGTTTTTCCCCTGATGACTTTTGGAAAAGTGAAATTAATCGCGTTATTTTAAATTACTTCAGTTCAAGGAACTTTTGTTACCCAAACTTATGGGAAAGAAACCCCAGAAACCCGTTAGTTATTTTTATTTTGCCACTTAATTGTAGTATATTGTTTATACTATTACATAATTTTTAAAGGAAAGAAAAAAAAAGTTACACAACACTGAAATGTTAACTAATTTTTGTTTGTTTATATTTCTTAAGTTTATGAAGAAATTATAAGTTTAAATGAAATGAATTATTTGTTTTATTAAAGTGAGTGTTTTGTTTTTGAATTTGTTTATATTTCTGGCTTTTTGTGTCGTCGCCCAAACTAAAAATTTGATGTTGGCGAGATTTGTACCCGCCTATGGAAAAAGTATGAAAATGCACGCCAGAAATAATAATAGAATGAAATAAAATTTGTAAAGTCAATTCCTACTTTTTTTACTATATTGCAGAAAGTCCTTCATAAATAATTTTAGTTCATTTTTTTATGTTTATCTGGCGCCATCTATTGGTAGATATAAGCAACTTAAATTTGAAAAAACTAAAATTAATTAATTAAATTTAATTACTGAATTAATATTTGAAAAATCTGTATTAACACCAAATGTCATCCAATACAAGTTAAAAAAAAAATGTATTTGAACTTGAGTGAGTGAATAAAAGTATTTTATGAACGATTGAAAATTTGAAAAAGATATATATAGGGAGAGTGTGAGCAAATAGAAGGAATTGAATAATGACCGTTACGGCATGTTTTTCTTATTACGGCTTGTATTAAAGACATATACAAGGATCGACTTATTTCAGTAGTTATTTCAGAAAAACAATATATTCTACAGAAATCCATTTTATAAAAGAAAACTTTTGTATTTTTGTGATTAGATGCAATAGTTCCTAATTATACCACATGTGTGACGAATTATCACTGCTCAGGAGCGTGCTCATGTATTGTCCATTCAAATTGTCTTTTAATTATCACTTTTAATATAACACCTGACAACACACACAACTTGCAAATAAATCTATAAAAATCTATTTATAACATAATTCCCAAATAGTTTTATACAGATTCCAAATGAGGTCTTGCTTCATTCAATTCCCATTCTAATCTGATGCATTCCCCATCGGATCGGGAAGATACGCGTTATAATTTCACTATTGCAGGGATTATCAAGTATACATGGGTCCTGTTACCACATTATACTTGATACTTTTAATTGTTTTTTTTCAATATGCGTGAACATAATTAAAAAAGCAGCCACATGTGGTATGAGTTGGTACTGTATGGGCTCCGTGACACCCGTAAAAATGCATGTGAAGTAAAATTGGTAAGAATGTAAGTTAATATCTAAAACAGAAAATCTCCTCGCGTCCCACGAGAAACTTCCTTTTCAAAATTTTTATTCAAAATAAGCACTCATTTGTAACATGCGATTTTAATGACGTTTCACAAAGTACATGAAACACGTGTTGCTAAAGAGATCGGTATCAAATCAAATGCTCCGTATATCAGTTCGAATCGCTCAAGGACCTCTAACGCAGACAGTGCGTGATTCCGCAATTTAATTGTTTCAGCTATCACTAGCGGGTAAAGTACATATCTTCACCTATACTACTACCGATTGCATGGAAGCTGTAAAGTAGGACAGATTCAGATTTAAATTACATTATATTAAAAGAAAAATACATGAAATAAATTATTCGACAGTAAATGTTAAACTTTTTATTCCAAAATTACTTTGAGCCGCATACATCTGATGAACACTCCTACCAAATAATCGATTCGTCCATTTCCGCTTTTAAAACGGAAGTTTACATTTCCGTGCAATCGAAGATCGAACCTTACTGTAAAAATTTAATTCTATTAGAGATTTAAAATTAAACTGAAAATAGAAATATTGATATTCTATTTGATATATTTGTGAAATATTTCGTCTTTGAAACTACATACATTGTCGAAAGGTTTAAAAGACACACATATATATAATGTTTACAAATAAATGTTAAACTATATATATATATATATATATATATATATATATATATATATATATGTGTGTGTGTGTGTATAGGCGTATTAAAAATATTTTGTAAATGTGCAAAGTCAAACCCGTATATTTACTAAAATGAATATAGCATACAAATGACAAAAATAAATTTAATTGCGTTTGAGTATGTGAACAAATCTTGAATAATTTTGTGATTATACAATGATAATAACCGATAACAAAATTATATAATATAATGTACAATTCCAGTAAAGTTATCAAAATAATAATTTTAAACTAATGCAAAGTTTTAAAATCCTTACTTTATGGACTATTTAATAAACGTAAAATAAACATTTTTTCATATTTAAATTTGAAATACAATTATGAAATTTTTAAATAAAATAGACAAATTAGTGATCATTAGTAGTATAAATTATATAAAAATTTATATATTTTCGATAAATATAAAATTCCTGACATATTTGTTTAACAATAAAACTGAAATACAAAAATACCCAGATAAAGTAAATATTTTTTTCCATTGTATTTTAAGATGATAATAAAATAAAAGAATTTAAATAATATTTATTATTATTCATAAACAGGCATGAATAACATTTAAAAATTATGGCTGATCTAACAAAATTATTACACAATAGTAGCATTAACATCACTTTCAGGTAAAGCTAATAAACACTTGAATGAGTGAGAAGGAAATTAATTAAAATTTTTTAGCTAATTCGTTTTCTAAGTAATTCGAAATTTATTTAATAGAATTTCTGTAAAACCCATTGAGGAGAAATAAATAACTTTAACTATTTTGTTCAGAGAAATATTTGCACTAACGTAAAATTATAAAAATATCCTTAAAGCAGTTTATTACAATTTAATCTTTAAAGACTGCTTGTTACATATAAAAATTATCAATTGTTTATTACCAAATTGAAAGTTAAAATAAAAATTTGTAAATTACAGAAATTGGATTTTTTAAATACAGTCTGAGCTAGTATACGCAGATAATTAAATGAATAAAACTCAAGTTCTTAGCCTGTACTCACAAGGGATATCACTGTTGTTAATGCCATAGAAGTCTTTACAATAAAATAATTTTTTTAAATTTCCATTAATAGAATCGTCAAATTAATTTTTTGTTACCCTTAAAAGAAGTCTATTATATATAAATGTATATAGTTTGAACTATTATATATTCCAAATCAACTTTTGAACAAAGAAGAAGCACCACAAGCCAAAAGCAGATGCAGCATGTCCAATAAGCAATACTTTAACTTACATCACCAATCTCTCAAAAGTCTATGGTACATCGTTTCAGCAGCTAATTTGCTATGATTTTCCATCAGATCTTTCCATTCGTCTGTAATGATAATTTCTTTAACGTGATTTAAAATATAATCTTGAACGGATTTTTTAAATTCGACGTCTTGGTGCAAATCTGACGTAATTAATGCTTCACATGCATTCGTTGAACACAGGTTCATTTTCAAGAAATTAGCACATTTATCCCTCAAATTGAAGATGCCATACTTAACTGCAGCGTCATATAACTTGCGCGCAATCTCCCACTGGAGGTCGTTCAGACTATCGGCGTACACATATCGAAGCATTTGACGCATGGTAGCCGCATCCACGTCAGGAATTTCAACGCACTCTTTTGTGCTTTCTTTCGTGTCGCTGGTAAACATGGTTTTGAAAAAGCAGATCTTGCACAAAGGATATTCTTGTGGACATGGAAAGTCTCTGTAGTCGTTTGAAGCTTAACATCGCAAAGGATTCGATCCTGAAGCAAGGTATTCAAATCTTCTCCCAAAGGATTCGTCATGTCTATCTCTCTGTCGTCACACACGTTGCTGGCAGGTTGAGGTTTCAAAAGATGGCCATCTTCGAAGCCATAATAAGTACCTTCAGAAATATATGTTTCAGTGCCGCAGTAACAGGAAAATTCACAGGCCAGGGAAAGAGTGTCTTTTGGTAAATACCGATCTTTCTGTTCCATCAATATTCTTTTTGAAAGGAAAGGCGGTAGTTCGATGATTCCTTCATTTCCATCTTCGTCATCTTCGACAAAGAACTCCTTTTTAACTGACTCTATAGCTCTTCCAGATATATCCAAAGCCGACACCGAACAGTTGCAGTATTCTACAATACTTTCCTTTAGATTAACTAAATTTATTTGAATTTTGTCTTCTCCTTCAGGTCCCATTAAAAATAACTTCATGTCCATCAATGGATCGCTGTTGGTTGGTATTTTGACAGATGCAGTTTTCTCGTCGTCTGGTGTGAGAGTGCTAAACTCCTTCAAAGTCCACAGGAAATTTGCCCAATAAATATTTGGACAAGTGCTACAAAGGAAATGCACATTCTCTGTCATTTCACTGTCCCAAATTTTACATCGGAGTATCAGAGTATCATTTCGCAAAAACTCCTCTTTTCGGTGTTCAAAAATCTCATTTCGTCTTCCAAATTTAGAGAATCCCTGTTTCTGGTTGGTAAACAAGCATTTCGTCTTTTTTGCGAGCAATCAGAGGAGAACCATCAGCAGCGAGCATAGAAAGTTCAAAATCTTTTTCAGTAGTGTCATTAAGTTCGGTTTTCCAAATGTAAAATGAGACGAAATTGTTGTTATCACCTTTCATGTCCAGATCTAAGTAAAATGAAGTATCGTCTTTGGTATTCGGATAGAAGCTCTCGCTATATAACTTTGAGTACTTCAAGTAAAAAATGTCTTTAATGGACCATGTGATTATAAAAACTTTTCTTTCTTCCTCTATTGTGCATGCCATTTTTCAAACACTCCTTATGCATGAGAAAACGCGTGCTTCCTTCGCTGAATAACCAGAGTATTCTATCTAAAGGCTTTCAGAAAAAGGTTTTCTACTGACGGGTTTTTTCCCGTCCGACAATCACCGGATCTGATAAGACCTTTACAATTTTTCGTAGAATTGTATCGATCAGTGTTTCCCCCTGACGACGAAAAGTGAAACTAATTACGTTATTTCAAATCAGTTCAGTTCAAGGAACTTTCGTTACTCAAACTTATAAAAGAAAGGCAAAAAGACATGAAAGTTATTTTATTTTGTCACATATCTATAGAACATTTTGTTTTTTATCCCATAACAAAGAGTTTTAAGGAAAGAAAAAATTACATAACACTTAAAGGTTTGTGTTATTTTTAATGCTTTCATGCATACAAATTAATATGCAGTCGACTTCCGATTACGTAGAAAATTAAACATCCGTTTTCAAAGCGGAAATGGAAGAATCGACTACTTGTTATGGGTTATAGTCAGACCAGAGTGGAGCCATTTTTATATTTCAAAGGAAAATAGTATAAAATATTCATTGGAATTTGGAGCTCTAATTTTTCTGTTGGTTTTGCGTTACAATTTTAACTTCTTAATAATTAAAATTATTTTAATTGCAATTAAAACTTCTCCGAAAATACATTTTCTCTCCTATTACGCAACTGTCTCGGATTTGGACAGTTGTGGATGTTCCATACAATCGTTATTCAAACTACACCAGCATGTAAAAATAGTTGTCTATTTGCAGTTTTGTTTAGTAAAACTATGTGTCCTTTACTGAAATTCTACTTCATAATTTATGTAATTATTATTAAATATTTTGCCAACAATAGAACAAAAAACATTTATTTTAACGTTCTTCTTTATTCTGTTTCCGATAAGCGCGATATAGAGAAAGATTTCTATGTATCTAGACTGTCAAAGAAAAGACATAACAGACACACACACAAAAGAGGAGATTTTTTTGTTGTTATTACATTTATTTTATGAAGCTCTAACTACATCAAAATGCATAAATAACGAAATTAATAATGTTTCTTTTTATTTAAATACCAAACTACAATTCATTTTATTTTTAAAGTCTCTGATGATTTAAAGTTTCTTTGATTTAATTCTGATGATTTAAAGTTTTTAGCTGCTCAATGACTTAAAAAACAAAACTTCTTTTCAAAAAAATTTAAGATTATGAAATTAAAATATTTTTAGTCATTTTTTTTCTTCTTGAGTATCTTCTTGAGATTGTAAGCTTAGATTGTGTTATTATTAAATAAGTAATGGTTTTTTTGAGACTCAATTCAAGGTTTTTTTTCTTCAAATACAGTCTGAAAGATTTTACATTTAAATGCAATCCAAGAAATATCAAAATTCCGGGAACCTGCTGTATTTTAATAGAGTTATAAATTACAAATTTCTACAGGAAGTCAGTATTCTGTTTACAATCTTATAAGGTGGATCTAGAAAACCAGGAATCACGTATTACAGAACTGAGAAGTGAAAGAGCCAATCCCAGAAAGTTTGTACGAATAATGATATCTGATGATATGTACTTGTACGATGATTAATTGCGTAAGTGACATGCAAAAATACTTTTTTCTGTACCATTTTCACCAATCACAAATTTCTACAGGAACTCTCAGCATTAGGTTTACGAACTTATAAGGTGAATCTAGAAGACCTGGAATCACGTAAATCATACAAAGTCGAAAATGCTTTCTAGACACGTAGATAGGGAAAAAGTGCAGGAGTACCAAGTGTTCTGGCGAAAATTCCTCGTTTCATACACTGGCACTGATATAGTAGGATGGCTGATGATATAAATGCGGAACTATCGGAAATGTTTCTGTTTTACAGAACTGCGAAGTGAACGAGCTAACCCCAGAATGTTCGTAGTAATAATGATATCTGATGATATGCACTTGTACGATAATTAATTCGGCAAATACAATTTTCTACGCGAATTCTCAGCATTGGGTTTACAATCTTATAAGGTGGATCTAGAAGACCAGGAATCACGTCTTACAGAACTGCGAAAGTGAATAAGCTAAGCCCGGAATGTTTGTACGAATAATGATATGTACTTGTAGGATGATTATTTGGGCAAGTGCTATGCAAGAATTGCGCCTTCTGTGTCTTTTTCACTTACATATAAAGGTCAAGGTGTCATTGGGCGGGAACTCTTCTTTTAACATAGGCCCTCAAAAATCTCATTTCGAGATTCTGACTTGAACTTAACAAACCACTTAAATCTATTCTTTTGGGTAACAAAACAGTGAGAGATTTAATGAAAAAGAAACATTGCTAAAATCTTAAAAAAATATTTAATAAATAATTGTAAATATTATCCTATATCATAGAGCATTCCTATATCGGAAAGGTATGTTTAGAAGTGGTATAAACAGTTCAAAGAAGGCAGAGAAAGCGTTGAAGACGAAGAGCCCTCTGGCCGACTGGCAACTTCAACCGACGAAGCTCACGTCCAAAAGATTAAAGATTTGCACGACATGAAGAAAAGGATAATACCTACCTCCGTTTCCGACCAGAAAATCGAAAGAATTCGGCGGCCTTGCCAAAGTCATCGGGTGGCTTAAAATTTCTTTGGCCATTTCATATTCATTTACGCTTATCACCAGTTGTGGGCCAAAATAGAAGCAGAAAACGAAAATAAAATATGTAATAAAAATAAAAAATGGTATCCGTTTTTGATTCTCAATTTATCATCAGTATGAATATGTTTCATTTCCTTAAAAAAATAACAGTACTATATTGACAAACGACTAAATATTTTCAAAACACCAGCAACAGACGTGCCAGTTGTTCCAAACATTACGCATATGTCAAGGAACATTTATTATCATTTTTAGTATTAAAACCGCCCGACTTGTGGATCGGTGGCAAATTTTTGCCATTGAAGAGTATTATGGCAGAGGTTCAATCCCTGGCAGCTTTGTTGTAGACACTGCTACAGAGAATCGATGGCGCTTGTGATGTTCAGCATCTTGCCTTGTTAGTCAGACTACCCATCGTGGGAGTTTTCCTGATTTTCTCCCGATACGGGAAGACGATACGTAAATACGGCGTAGTTCGCCTAAACAGTCCTCCCAGACGGTATTACCTTCCTTCTACAGCGACATGGTGCCAAGTCAAGTTTGATTAATCAAGACGAGTACGAGACAAGACGAGTAATCTACGAGTACTTCGTCACAACATAAGCTGCCCCCCTTTTCCTCCTTCCATGAGCCACACATGTTGTTCTAGATGTTGCTGTCGACCAAGTGGAATAAGAAACAGCAACAACTGTATTAAAAATGTTAGAAAAATATCTAATTAATAAATCTATTTAAAAAAGAAATGTATAAAAATTTATAACTATTGGAGAAATTGTAAAGAGCCTTAGATGTTATTAAATGGTGTTATGTCAACTTAGATTAGCTGAGACGATAAGCGAGAAAAGTATTCTACTTTTACAACAAAGGAACTGTCATTCGATGCCTAAAACAAGAGATAAAAATAAATGTTAATCAAATTGATTTATAATGTAGAAAAACTTTAAAAAAAAAATCGGTTAGAGTTAAAACAATTTTTCATATGGTAGCAGTTTTGATTAAATTTTAATGAAATTCAAGTAGATTAAGTTTTAAGCATCTATAATATAATTTTGATGAATAGGCAAACTTTTTAGAGCTTGATGGCCTAGTCGAAACTAAAGCTAAATCCATGAAAGAATCCATGTTAAACTGTACGCTCCGGTGTAAATAGCCTAAATTGTGAAAAAAATGACCGTAGAGCAACAAATCAAACCTCTTCTAATTATTCCTTCAATAATATTAATTGCTTCAATGAATATTCCTTCCGCTCACTGATTTATATATGCTCCAATGTTGTGTTTATTGTATTTTTAATTCTTTCAATACTTTGCCTTGCGTATTGATTTTGTTTTTTTTTTTTATATTCTCGCATTTCATATCTTTTAAATTTAATTTGATCTTTTGATATTTTCTACTGCTTTTGTAAAAATTTTCCTCATTCTTTATCTTTTATGAGTTTTGCGAAAACTTTTCCAATCAATGTGTGAACGTGTCCATTCCTAAATTGTAAAGGGGTATCTCAGCTCTATATACAGTGATGTGGTGTGATGTAGTAGTATTTTAATGTTTATTGTATTATACTACAGCTATTTCAAGTCTTAATTTAATTTTTAATTAAAACTGAAAAAAAATCTTCAAAGACGATGTCCAATTAATTTTGTAAGTAAAATGCCATTAAAAAAGATTAGCAAGAAAAGAAAAACCAGCATTTTTTTCATTTGTTTATTATAAATAAATTAGAAACAAGCTTTATTTAAAAAAAAAAAAAAAAAAACCAAAGCAATAAATGTAAAAGACATGTTTCATTATTGCAACTAATGTACTCTAAACAAAGCAATCATTATGCCGTGATTTTGATAAGAGAAATCATTTCTTTCGCTATCCTTTTTTTGCAAACGGATTTCTTTTATTATTTTATCTGATAAGAGCTGAACTGACGGCCTGCGTTGCCACCTTCATCAGACCTCCAATCAAGGTCGTCTTCACGCGGTCGTCCTTGACTACTGTTGCCAGACGAAGAGGCATTTGTGATTAAGTGCCATTCGTGCACAATTTCCTGCCGACTGTGTGATGCAGACAAATTATTTTATATTTAGGGAAGATAAATGCAAAAAAACTTATGTAGAGATCGTGACCAACTTCGTTCATAAATGAAATCGATCTCTTCTTTAATAATCAAATTTGCGATATTTTATAGCAGGGACAGGGTTCAGGGTTTATAGGCACAGGGTTGTAAGATCACTAATGCACAAAATCCTCCAAAAGAACCCCAAATATATATATATATATATACATTTATATTTATTTTCTTATATATATATATTACACAAATATAAATAAAATCACACACACACACATACATAGAAATATGCACACACACATATATGTGTATATATGTGTCCCAAATGTAAAACTAATTTTCAATTTAAAATTCCGGGGGCTTATGGAAATTCAATTTTCTTTTAGGTTGCTGCCACTGTCCTTGACATCTGTGTGAAAATTTCACATCAAAATTAGTGTTTAAGTTACGCTTGACTTTGTGAGACGCTAAAACTGATTCTGGCGATTTTTGAAATGTCTGAATTCCTTGAGCAAAGAACTGGCATTAAATTTTGTTTTGCGGAAACGTATAGAATGTTGCAGAAGGCATTCGGTGAACATTCCTATATCGGAAAGAAATGTTTAGAAGTGGTATAAACAGTTCAAAGAAGTCAGAGAACGAGTTGAAGACGAAGAGACCTCTGGTCAACCCTCAACCTCCACCGACGAAGCTCAAGTCTTAAAAATTAAAGATTTGGTGCTTGCAAACCGTCAATTTACAATTAGAGACTGATGTTGTTGGAATTTCAAAAGAATCGGTCAATTCCATTTTGAGCCTCAACGCGTCAAATCTGGATTGGTACCGAAAACACTGAATGCGCCAGCTGACACTGCATTGATTCTTCGTCAGCCTTTCTCCAAAAAATGAAACCCATATTGTTCCACAACCCCCGTATTCACACTGCACGACATCTGGCTGTTCCCTAAACTCAAAAAGACCCCTCCGGGGACACCGTTTTGAGTCGATTGAAGAGATTCAACGTGAATCGGCGAGCGCTTTGAGTCCGTCCTGCCGATGTCTTTTTTAGCCTGCATTGAGGATTGGAAAAAAGTTTGCGTAAGTGCATTGTGCCGGAGGGGATTGCTTTGAAGGCGATAAAATAAATTTGGAGTAATAAATAGAGAGTTTTTGAAAAAAAAAACAAATTGGTCTTACTTTTTGGGCCCTGTGGTATGTGTGTGTGTGTTTGGATGAATGTAGCACCCTGAGAGCTGCAAAAGTTGTGCAGCATCTGAAAATCCCAGCTAATGAAATCAAAAACAAAACTCTGAAAGAGTTCTGGCGAGTATTTTTCGAAAGGAAGCTTACTGGAGAAAGGGCGCGGAGATTTTTTAATGATAACATGCATCTCTACCAAACAAGTTAAAAAAATAAAAATGTTTCAAGAGGATATATTCATTTATAAAACTAAATTTTCTTAAAAATTAAGACGGTAAAAATTTTTCGATCTATACACCATGTGATCAAGTAACAAGATTTAGTACGACAATAAATAGCAACTATAATATACAGAGCAGCAAATTTATAAGAGAATTTTTAAAAGAAAACAAAATGAGAATAATTTATCATAAATATTCTGTTCATCAGACGTTTCTTTTTTGCATATAGGTTTAGAAAATTTGTTGTTTAACATCAGAGGTTCTCGTCTTCCACTTATGTACATTAATCCAGCTACGAGCAATGAGAAAAGGACTAAAATTTTTAGAGTAAACATCCCCACATGTGCGTGTAGTATTAAAAGAAAATCTAAATCTCCTACAAGGTAGCCTGATAATTGATGCGAGAATCGATCCATCGCCATCAGGTCACCATATTTCTGAAAGTAGTTACTGTAACGGCGCCGTCAGTTGATTCGAATTTGAGTCAATCTGTATGTTAGATAATCACATGACCATTGGTCCACGTATCGAGTAATTATACTATTTAATGCATCAAACTTACAAGTGAATTTTAAAAAGAAATAAAATTATATTAACTTCTAACACTGACTTCCGGATGTGTTGATGGTTATGCCCTGCCAAGAAATGGGTTTTCCCTGAAGGATATTTACTTTTTATAAAGAATAGGATTGAAGAGAGCTAATAAAAGCAAGATTATATGCCTTACTTAGTAATAATACTGATTACTAAGTAATCTTAAGTCTTTTAAGTCTCAGTTAAGTAATATTTAAGTATTTCTATGTTCCAGCGCGTTATAGGCACTATAGGTAAAATTATTTCCTAAATGTTACATTACTCGCTGGTGCGTGGTGTGTAAAAATAAAACAAAATAATGAAAAAAATGATAAAATGCATTAGTTTTGTATAATACTTTTATCATTAACAAAGATTTAATATAAATTAGACTGGTTTTTTTTTTTTTTGTTTTTTTTAAATTCCTACTATTAGTTCACACTCTCTCTATATATATTTACATATCTTGTTCAATTTTTCAAATACTTTTTATTCATCCACTCAAGTTCAAATACATTTTTTTTTTTAACTTGTAGGGGATTGACACTTGATGTTGATACAGTTTTTTCAAATATTAATTCATTAATTAAATTTAATTAATTAATTTTTAGTTTTTTAGATTTAAGTTAGTTAAGTTTTTAGATCTAATAATAGATGGGGCCACATGTAAGAGGAAAATTTCAACTTTATTTGTAAAGGACTTTTCTGCAATAGAGTGGAAAAAAAAGTAGGAATTGACTTAATGATTTTTTATATATATTATTTGTTTTGCATGCATTCCCTGCAGAACCATCATCTCTACATCTTACAAGATTTTTTTAAATAATTGATAAAGCTATGGATTCGTAACCACATATACTTTTTGAACTAGATTCTAACCTTTATTCACATTATTTATTCTTATTGTAAGAAATCTATATCTTACAAGATGTTTTTAATAATTAATAAAGCTATGGATTTGAAATCACATACCTTCATAACTAGCTTCTAACCTTTATTATCATTATTTATTCTTTTTGTAAGATGTAAAACCATCATCTCTACATCTTCTAAGATGCTTTTAAAGGATTAACAACACTGTGGATTCGAAATACATAAAACAAAAACATAAACGAAATACATACACATCTTTATAGCTAGCTTCTAACCGTTACTCTACGCATAATACCAGCACGCCTCACTTAAGATGTATTGCTGATTGTAGTAGAGAAGAAATGTTGAGGTGTAACTCTTCCGTACGAACACATGGAGGGTACTCCACATCAATCCACACCACGCGTTAGCGCGTGATGGGCCTTTAAGCGCTGGCACAAGATCGACAGCGAAAGTACTAAATATTTAATTTATTGGATGTTTCTTAGTTGCAGATATATGTTTGTGTTTATATTGAAATTGTATGCCGAGAAACACAAATTTCGATTACGTAAAAACAATTTACAAATTTCGATTTTACGTTCTAAATATTTGATTTATTGGATGTTTCTTAGTTGCATATATGTTTACCAGTGTTTATATTGAAATTTTATGAAGAGAAAGACAAATTTAATGAATCTCAGTTGAAAATGGGAATTATTAAAAAGGAAAGTGGTTTACTCTGTGTTAATTTAAATATGTCTTTTTAGAAAAATAAAAGCGTGCCAAAATAATAAATTTGTAAAGTTCGTTGCAAATAGAGGAATCTATCGTAATAGATTTATTTGGTCTAGTCTATCATAATATATAAAAATCCCCAAAACCTTTTTTATTTGTTAGCCTGTTTTTTTTTTTTACAATAGTTTTTCCCAATTTTGATTTATCATTTTATTAATGCTTTATCATTTTCTGTATTTTTAATTTTTGCAACGTCTTTTTTCATTTTTGTAAATTTAATTTTTGTTTACTTTTTAATTTTTCTATAATTTTAATTTTTTTTTCCTAATGCAGAGTTTCTAATCAAAGGCTCGTTAACTTCAAAATCTCATTGGTACTTCTAAAAGAAACGCCCGCTGTCATTATGTTAAACGGTTTTGCTGACAAACACTTTTTTTTTATCACTAAACGTCATAGAAGTTTTGATGTCTTTATTTAGTTTATTTTACATTTAAAACATATGAACTACAGTAATTAAATCAAAATTAAAAGTATTCAATGCATTAAAAATAATCAGCTTTTTCTGTTTGTAATCCATCAATGACTATCCATAAATTAATTATAACGAAACATTTATTACTAATTTCTCTAAACAAACATTCACATACATACACATCATATACATACAAACACACATACATACATACATACATACAAACATACACACATATACATACATACAATCACATACGCATACATACAAACGCACACACATATACATACATACAATCACATACATATACATACATACAAACACGCACACACACATACATACATACACACACACACACACACACACACACACACACACACACACACACACATACACACACACACACACAAACACATATATATACACACACAAAATATATATATATATAGATATATAGATATAGATATATAGTCAATTATAACCGTATAACTAAACCGCATAGAGGCATAGAATACATTAAAAAAAGTATACATATTTCATAGTTACGATATCATGCACATAAAAGAATGGCTGTTAAAGAAATAAAATAAAGTAGTTTTTAAATGGCAGATTACTCAGTAATTTTAAAATAATTCCATGTAATTTCATAAAATTTATTTTAAGACCCATATACTAAAAAACTCTTACAAAATTATGCATGTAATTTAAAAGATTCTAAAACACCACAACCTAATTAGAAAATAGAATGAAGAATTTTCGTTTTCACAAATTATACACGTACATTTTAAGACAAATCCATAATTTGAGACTTAAAAACAAAAATTAAAACAATTTTACAATGTAAGAGTATTGTAAGGTATAGCCCAGGGGTGGGCAGCCCGTCTTGAATATTTTTCCGGCCAGTGAGATTTATCACATTTTTACAAAATATATTTATTTTATAATAGCCAAAGTAGTGAAAAATAATATATTAAGAAAATACTTTATTTGTGCATCCATATATTCAAAAATTAACTGTTGAAATTATGATAAAAAATTAACTTTAATTTTAAATAATGTTCTTGCTAATACATGAGAGATATTGCCTGTTTTATTTATGAGTTTTCAGTTATGAGTTCGCAGAATAATTGAATTATATTCTGCGAACTCATGATGTGTGGAGAAACAAATATCACTAAGTAAAATAAATATTTTTTAATGTTTTCCTTTTTTTATTTCATTTATATTTATATACTTTTTTATATTTTATTTTTAGTGTTATATGTTTTTCTACAATGTGCGTTTAGTATCATTATCATTATATTATCCATGTCTACATGTAAGAATAATAGTAAACACAATAATAATAACTCATTATGTTGCAATTTTTCACTCGAAAATGTCTACATTGGGTGTAAATCTAATTTGGGGATATATAATTTTATATACGGCCCGCGAAACTATGATGCCTTTCCAAAGTGGCCCGCAAGATCATTTGAGTTGGCTATCCCTGGTATAGCCCTTGTTCTGATTTTGTTCTACAAAAATTAATCGCTCCAAAATGTTTCTGCACTTTTTCTGCAATATTTTTCTCTATGGTAACAATTAAAGGAATAAACATTAAATCTAAATATCAATATTTTGATCGATTTCCAGTCGTTTTATAAATAAAATTTTGTGACTTACCAGAAAAGATCTCCATACTTCTTGCTCAGATTCCACACCTTTTTATATCCTTCCTTCATGAGGAATGGTAAATATCCAACGAAGGGTAAACCAATCGGCCCGGCGGGTAATTCAGGTTTCGATTCTGTATCCATTTGTAAACAACAACCACCAGCAAAACTAGAACTGCGAGAACATTGGTGACAGTCAATTCGAAGTACGCCATTTTGGTCTAAAATAAAAGCGCTACAAATGTTTTATGTTCTCTCGGCACTTCAATATTATAATCTGAACCGGAAATATGTAACTTCCATCTCAAAATGAAAAGATAACAGCCAATAAAGTAAAACAGGAAGAAAAAAAATGACGGTTATCAAAGCATTTGCGAAGTATCCGATTAAATATCTTTAAAGAGATATTTTTATCCCAACGCGTGCAGTCAAAATTCAAAGTATATCCTGAATTGAAATCGAATGCAAAAGAGAATAACAGTTCCAAGGTTAACTTTTTTTTTCACTAGGTTTTTTTCAACATAGCTTCTGTGTGGGTGTTGCACTATTAATGGACTTAAAAAAGTTCAAACATTGTAGCTAATATGTAAAAAAAAAAAATAATAATAAAAAAAATTACTGAAGCATTTGCTTTTGATGTCATACTTCAACGCATTTAATCCTGGGTACGTCATCTGTTAAAATTGTTGGCTCCAAGCCAGCAGTTCTGGGGGATTCAATAATTGGAATAATCTTCAACAATTGGTGACATTTTTCCTCTTATACAATTATGCTAATAAACATTAATGCGTCTGATATGTGGACAAAATACGTCTTTCACTGTTTCTTGTGCTCTGCATTTGATAGCGTTCAATCAAATAATTATTTTCAAATAAAAAAAAAAATTAAGCAATTGTAATATAAAATTTCTAATTATATTGAAAAAAAATTTGTATATTAATTTAGTAATAGGTTAATTTCATTATCTGTTTCATATTTTTTTTTAAATTATAGTTTTTTTTTTTTTGACGAATTGTAAGCTATGTAGCATTGTTAGAGACAAATTTCTGGAGAATTTCTGGATCTTCTAGTGGTTTTGAAACTTTTTATATCTTTAAATTTTTACTTCATACTCTATTTCTGTTATACAAAGGGTTCCATGAAAAAAATGCTCAAACTGCTAAACAAAAGGCTTATTGTTGCCTTGAATATTAGTATTATAATATAAATAATAGAAAAGGTTTATTATTTGCCTTGAATATTAATATTATAATATAAATAATAGAAAATTTATTGTTTGCCTTGAATGTTGATATTCTTATGGAGATAATAGAAAAGGCTTACTATTTGCCTTGAATATTAATATTTTTATAGAAATAGAAAAGGTTTATTGTTTGACTTGAATATTAATATTCTAATATAAAAGGTTTTTTTATTTGCCTTAAATATTAATATTCTAATATAAATAATAAAAAAGGTTTATTATTTGCCTAAAATATTATTATAATATAAATAACAGAAAAAGCCTTATTGTTTTTGAATATTAATGTTATAATATAAATAAAAGAAAAAAACTTTATTGTTTGCCTTGAATATTAATGTTCTAATATAAATAATAAAAGTTTATTGTTTGTCTTGAATATTAATGCTATAATATAAATAAAAGAAAAGTATATTTTTGCCTTGAATATTAATATTCGAATATAAATATATTTTTGTTGCAACCAACCTTATTATATGTCCATTTTTCTTAAGGATATAATTAATAATTTTTTTAAAGATTTTTCACATCTTATCCAAAAGATTAAAACAGAGAACGAGAGCCGGTTTTAGCTTAATAAAAATGTAAACATTTAAGCATTGCATAAATATTTTATTCAATAATTCTTTTTTTTCAAACTTATTACATGTTTTTCAATAACTTAAATATCTTAATTTTGGTTATGTTTAAGATAAACATTACCAAATGCATGATCCATTTCAAAATTGCACTAAACAAATCAGATTAGGCTATTTCAAACAAAACGTTAAAATGTACCAGCCTACTTACAAGATTCTAATCTACGCAATTTTGTTTTTATCTTTTCGAGTTGTTTCTGTAAACATGTTCAACAGTAAAATTGTGCTCCACAAAGTAAATTGTGATTATTTTAACTAATACATTAAAATACACAACCGTGTTTGGATAAAAATTTTAGACCTGAAAATAAAAAGTCGATAATTAAAAACTATTTGGCTATTCAATTTTATGTTTGAATACTACGGAAATAAACCCAATATTAAAACAAATTTAAAATAATGTATTTTATCTCATCAAATTTTCATTATATTACATTTTTTATTTCATATTATTTATAAAAAAATGTAGCAAATATGGCTTTTTTTTGGGGCTGTCCACGGACACAAGATACAGGCAGCATTCTTCACAAATTTATACTTATATTTATTTATAATAAATTAAAGAAAATACACTGGATTAAAAAAAATTAAGGAAAAAAAAATGCAAAAATCCTATTTATTTGAATTCAATGAAATGTAGATAACCGTTAATTAAACAGTGCTTCACAAATTAGGTACAAAAACAATAGGTATAATTTTTTCCCGAGTAGTGGCAACGTTTTCAGCTAGTTTCAAGAGAGAGAAACAATAAACCACCTCCAGCATTATTGTAATATTCAAGAAAGAAGAGATTGACTGGGAAGTTTCGCAACATCTTTTTAGATCAATGTGTGACGCCTTATATGTAAGGCGTCTCACATGTGTGTGTCTCGTCCTTTTTTCCTTAATTTTGGCATGGATTACTCAAAAACGTAATCCATGTCAGATTCTAGATCCCCTAAATCCCACTTCTGATAAAAAACTGTTATCTTCTTTTTCTTTTATCATTAATTGACACAACTTTCAGTTGATATATATATATGAATTTTATTGGTACCAAAAATACTTAATCGAACCACCACCCGCCATCAGCAACTCCGTCGCTTTCCTTTTCTGCCCTTGCTCTTACATTCGAATCCCCGTACAAGACAACAACCTTATACTGAGTTACATCTCTTGTTCGTGGCGCCATCTGTTGTCTTTTATAATAACAAATAGTTTGCACATGTATAGATAGGTATTTTTCCAGGTTTTCTCACAGGCAGGGAAATCTCTAAAAGTCCTCCCGAAAGGCACTGTCCTCTCCTCAGCAATCTTTGGTAAGCTGTTCGTGATGGCCCACTGATGTTCCAACCTCACCTTTCTAATTGGTAAGAGGGTGCATAGCCCCCAAAGACTATGGGAAGGTGTGGAGAAAAAAGAAAAAGCTTATTATTTGCCCTGAATATTAATATTATGATATATAAAATAGAAAAGGCTTATTGTTTGTCCTGAATATTAATATAAATAACAGAAAATAATTATTGTTCGGCAATTCAGTTAATTATTATTCGATAATTATTATATTCAATTCGAATATCGAAAATAATTCGAATTCAATAATTATATTCGAATTATTGTTCCAGAATATTATTATTCAATATTCTAATATAAATGATTGAAAAGGCTTATTGTTTGTCATGAATATTAATATTCTAATACAAATAATAGAAAAGGCTATTTGCTTAGCTTGAATATTAATAATGTAATGTATATAGAAAAGAAAAGACTTATTGTTTTACTTGAATATTAATATAAATAATAGAAAAGGATTATTGTTCGTTTTGAATATTAATATTCTAATACAAATAACAGATAAGGCTGATTGTTTGCCTTGAATATTAGCATATTAACATTCTAATATATATATGTATGCATATATATATGCATACATACATATATTTTACATTCACATATATATGTAAAACATCATTTTGAGTGGTATTATTTCTATTATTTCGTTCACATTTATTTCATGAAAAATTTCGAAATTATTGGAATGAAAAAATGTTCTCGCATCTATTTTTCTCACAGTCTCGTCGTCAGTGTACTGGTCTCTCAATATGTTTCAATGTCGTTAGAAAGCTTCATGCAAATAATCATTTATTCTATCAGAAATAGGTTCTGGGAGAAATTTGTTATTAAAAACAGAGATAAGAGCGTTTATCGTGCATATGACAGATCTAATCATTCAATGTATTGATTCACAACAGCCTTGGCTTAATTTCAGTTCATTCCCTGTATCATTGCAAAGTTAATGCTTTTTTTTTTAAATTTCAAATTGACTTATCGGAAGCAATATAAAAAATTAATAAGAAAATTTTCTTGACTGAACTTTTTTGTTGTTTTTGTTGTTTTTTTAATTCTCCTCTTCGTAACAAAATTTTTCCTAAACTCTCTTATATGCAGTATGTGTATCTTAGATGTGTATTTATGGTTATATATGCATTGGTTTTTTTTTAAATGATAAAATTGCTCAATGTTGTTGCTCAAAATTGTTTAAATTTGCCCAAAAGGAAGATTTAATAAAAAATATGGAAATTATTTCAATTATTTTTTTGTGCTAATAATTTATTATCTTTGGTTTAAATTTATTTAAATGAACTGTAAAATTTAAAAGAAAGTGACAATGAACTCGAAATCTCGCACTTATAATATTGCATATATTTAAATAGATAAGGCAATTTTTAAACAGATACTAAAATATTTTTTATCGCAGAATATTAAATTTAAATATTTCATTAATCGAATGAATGTTTAATTAAATATTTTCTTAAAACTTTTCTCCTTTTTAATCCGAAAAATTAATATTCAGTACAACAGACACAGAAAATTAGTCAATTTTTAAAGTAGAATGTCTACTATCTACGGAATTGCTTTGTTGAAAATCGGTGAAGAGGGCGTTGCTTTCCTGATGACCTTCAGAGAAAAACTGATCAATATGTGTATGAATTTTGTCATATTGCCAACGGTAGATGGCGCGACTAGCGCTGAATCAATATCTGATGTAAGTGCTGCAGAGTAATGAAATTTTTCCAAACAGAACGGTGGTTTTTAATTTGTCGCTCTACTGTCATTTTTTGCGCACTCTAGGCCAATTAGACCGGGACCTATAGTTTAATGTGGATGTCGAACCACTCACAAACATCCATGCAACAACAAACAGGACTCGAATCTGAAGCCTGTGATACCAAAGGCCAGAGCGCTAGTCAATTGGCCACCAGGCCCCTCCAACGAAAATGGAATCTATCAAAACATAACTTAAATAAAATTCCTTATATTGGTATTAATTACAAATAGGCTGCTAAGTTATTTCATAATGAAGATGATTTACTTATATGAAAGTAAAAATAAAAGACAATAAAATGCACCGCGAATTCTCTTTTATATTCACTTACTTGCAAAATACTCAAATTTAAATGTCGTAAAATACAAATCATCTTACCGAAAAAAAGAAAAACGAAATCTCAGATACAAACTCAGATAAGACCTATCTCATGTATCAGTATTAATGAGTTCAAAAGAACACAGATTCCAATATATAGAAGTGTCTGTTTCAGCCTCTGCCTCCAGAAACAATAATGAACGTGCAAACCTATGTAAGCGTCTCATATCAATATTAAGATTGGCTTGTAGGAGTTTTCCAGGTTTTCTACTACATGAAATGTCAATGTGGGACAATTATGTATAAAAATTCTCCTGAAAAGGATTATTTCCTCATTACCTTTGGTGAACCGTTTGAGGTTATATAATAACGAAGCCCGCGCCAAAGATGCTCTTATCCAGTTTAATTGAACGCCAACAACTCAACAACTTATAGCATTTGGCGTGTTATGACCAATAATGGAATCTTATCTCAGCTTTATCTGGTTAAACGGAAACATTTGCAATAAATGGATAAATATTTGTGAGTTCTGCTTTGTTTGAAGGATTCTAATATTGAATTATTGTTTAATGTTCGACAAAACACGATAAAAATTTGGGACCAACTGCTTGCAACAAAAGCTTAAAACAAAATCATTCATTTCATCAGCCCTTTTACTAAACTTCCAGTAAGGGTAATGTTCACACTACTCAGTCTTCATCAATCCTTTGGATATTGAATGACATTAAGTCCAATTTCTGTAAAATATTAATGGGATGGTTCCTGCCAGGCTTATAATATCACAAATGAATTCGTGTTTGTTTTCAGAGTAATCAAAGGTAGCCCAAAATACTCGTTGTTGTCCCGAATTAAAAACTAATCTATGTACTATGAGTTATTCATGGTGTTCCGGAAAGATACGAATGAGATAATCCGTTAAGGGTTTAGTAACATCCTTTCTCTGTCTATTAAGAATTCTTAATTGGCGCATCAGCCCCATGGTGAACCAAGGACATCTGCCGACTGGCAGATTTCGAGACAGGATATGTTTACATTTTTTACGGGATAGGGTTGTCAACTTTACATCCAACAGTCATATTAGATCGTGACCTGTGGTTTAAAGTGGTTTCCGAGCCACTACAAACATCCATGGCACCGCCGGGACTCAGCCAGAAACCTGTAGCATCGAACGCCAGAGCGCTAGTTACTTGGCCATCAGAACCCATATCAAGCATTACTTGTTGGTTGACGTATTCTTTTGGAGCTATTTAGCACTGGGGTTCCATCTCCGATATGATGGGGTAAATACAGTTAAAACAATAAAAATTGCCCAGAATATATTTATAATTATAATATAAATTAATTTACTATCTTAAGCAAATAAAAGAAAGAAAAAAGTATTAAAAATTAAATTAAAATTTTGCACGAATTTTTAAAATCATAATTGGGAACATAAGAGTCAATCTGCTGGATAGCAGTGCTTTCATAATTAATATGCGCGTCAAAAAATTGAATAGAGATGTATTTTAAAGAAGGAATACTTTATAGAAATCAGAATTGCTCAAGAACCATTTAACAGAGGTAATTTGGCGGACAGTGATATTTTGTAAAGTTTCAAGCGTTTTTAAATTAGATTTAGCTGCACAGGACTAGTCTGGGCAAGCATGCATGAGAATTGGGCGAAGTATAGCAGTATAAAGAAAAATTCTGTTGTCCTTGATTATGGTGGAATTTTTATTTATAAGTGGGTAGAGTTTTCTGAAGGCAATACGAAATTTTGTTTTGGTGTGCAGAAAATGTTGTTTGCAAGTTAAATGCCGATCCAGAATAACTCCTAAATATTTAGTTTGACTATTCCAAGACAAAATATTATTGTTGATCTTAATCACAGGTTTTTTACGTTTATTTCCAATGGAGAAGAAAGCAGTTTCAATCTCATCTACATTTAAAGAAACTTTCCATTTATTGAACCAGTTATTGAGAACTTTAAGGTGATTAGTAAGGGTGATAGCTAAGAATTTAGTGTTTTTATTTTTGCAAAGGATTGCATCAGCATCAGCCTAGATAGCAGTTAAGAATTTAAGATTAGTTGGGATATCAGTAATAAAAATAGAGAAAAGAAGAGGTGAAAGTGTACTACCTTGGGGAGTACCAGCCATAATATTTTTAATAGAAGAGTGAGTTTAAGAGTTACTTGTGTTAAATTGGTGATCACGAGTTTTTTTATCATATGTGAACATGATGTTGTCCTGGTTAGGAGTTCATGACGTTATCCGAAAATGAGGGTCAAGCAAATAAAACTCCATTTCAAATTTTTGCGGAAAATGGTACTTTGGGTCCCTTCACTCTTGAAATGCTTCTTGAATAACATTAATCTTAAGGAATTTTCTGGAGAATTTGACTTTTGTTTGAAGTATTTTCCAGTATGGTTTTGAAGCACTTTTCACGTCTTGGCTTGGTATTTTAAACATTTGTATATCCAATGGTTATAAGTGCTCGTAGTGCGTTGATCAATTCCTTCTTCTTGAAGTTTCACATTTATCACGTTTGGCATTTTCCGGTGCCTATTGAGATGTATAGTGCTTCTTATTGTATTTGGAATACTTCATCCTTCATTTATGCCTAAAATTTTCAAACATTGATATATAGTATTCTTTTGGCTATTGAGTGTTATAGTGTTTATTGTAGAATTGGGAATACTTCATTCTTCATTTTTTTAGTATTCAAAACAGTAGAAACAAGTTTGCAAATGAATTCAAGAAGAAAAGAATAAAAAATGGCTCATCAGCGAAATCGTTCTTAATACAGATTATTTGTTTGTGTTGCTCAGATCAACAGGTCAGTGATTAAGGCACTAATTTCGAAAAAGAAAAATACAACAAAAAAATCAACAGTAAATGATCTCAAACGAAATTCCAAAACGACCTTGCTGCCGCCCAAAATAATAAACATCATCAATTCGGCGAAACGCTGCAATTTCATGCAGAAGGCAATATTAGTATACAATCCTTTCCTGACCGCACACTTGACCTTGCCATCAATCAAACAGTACTTTAAAAATAATATAAAGGTAAACAAAAAAAAAAAGGCGTATCGAATTCCAATCGTGAATGCTTTTCGTGCAAGGCTAAGGGAAAAAAAGTCAAGGACTCCTTGATGAATTCTGACTGGAAAAGGTTCTTAACCTCTGCTTGGTCGGGGTGGGTTGATTAGATCCTTAAGTGTTCCCCATTTGTAGTACTTTCTCTCCACCTTCTCATAAATGATACAAGTTTGCATTTGCTGTGGTTTTTGTCCATTCTTTTCATTGATCTCTTAAAGCAAGAAGTAGCTTCTGGTGTTCTCCTTTATTGATGTTCAAGACTCTGTCCATATAAGTATTAGTACTTTTATTTTATATTTGTATTAAGAATATATATATTTTTTCTTAAATTTATTTTAAATGTGCCGTCAAAATGTATAGTTTCAATTTTAACTGATTATTTAGCTTACTTCATCTAAGATTTATTTACTTGACTTTGAGCAATTTAACTGAGAATCTAGAGATAGTTATTTTTTTTATTCATATTAAAAAAAAAAAAAAATTCTTTAAAGTTTTATAAATAATTATCTTAAGATTCGTTGTAAAGAATTGTGAATAAAATGACATATGAAAAATAATAATTTGAATATAGTATATAGAATATAAGGGAGAAAATTATTAAAGATTAAATTGTGCTTATTTAAGGAGTCACTTAAATTTTATCCGTACAAAATTAAATGTATGGTATTACAAAAAAATCTTAATTTATAATTAATTCATTTAAGAAAAAAATGCGAAATAATTAAAAAAGAAAAATTAATCCCGTTAATAGAATTTAATAATAATCAGCAAATGAATAAGTAGTTAGAAATTAAATTATCATTTACTCAGTTTGGTTAATTTTATGTATTTTGGAATTTACATTTCTTCATTTTTTTTCGCTTTTATATATGTTTACAGGATTGAACCAAAATTTTGTGCATTTCGTGCAAATTTGGTGCAATTTGGTTTAATAAATGTTTTATTTTATTTTTTCAAAAAGTATAATGATAATAATAATAATTGCATTTCTTTCTTAAAATTTCCTGATTAATGAAATGTACGAAAACTTTTTGTATCATAATGAATGTTTTTTCATTAATATACGTATAATAATGTATACAGAATAATACATAAACATGGTATTACAAGCATAATGATAGCACGAAAATATTTATTATACAATAGTCAATGCAATATATTTTATTTTATTTGTTCATTATTTATCAGCAAATTATATTAGTTAGGTTCAAATAACTATCAGTTAGTTTGAAAGTATTTTTGTGTTATGATAAAAGTTTAAAATTTATAATTCCTGCAAATATAAATGACAAACAAAAGAATTTTTTTCTGATTAACTTTTTAGAGACAATGTATTACATTATCTCTTGAAGGATACAGATCGTATTTTTTTTTTTACAAATTTTCAATTACGAGCATTGGTCATAATTATTTAAAATAATATATAATTGTAATTATATTCAAAATTATGGAATACATTAATTTCTTAATTTCCCAAAAGAGACATCATCACTTCAGATGTTTATAAATTTAATAAATTTAAACTAATTTTTTATTATTTTTAAATAATTAATTATGTAGATTAATTAGATGTATTACAATGCTATGCTATATCCAGTTTGGTGTCAATTTAGCAACATTGCTTAAGATCATCATTTCTAATTGCATCATCATTTCTATTTGTATTATAAAATTTTTAAAAAATTAAGCTAATGTTTCTATTATTTTTTAAATAATTAATTATATAGATTAATTAAATGTATCAAATTTGTGTGATAGGGTGCTATAATATTATTATATCGGAATGAAATGGTAAAACTTTTCCAGTGAGAAAAATATACTAAACGATGCTTGTTAAAAATATACATTCATTTCTCTCTGAGAACGAAATGCTACAACTCTTGCCATGGGATAAATACTATTACCACGTTATTAAATTAATTATAACGTCCTTAAATTTGAAAGTCATTAATTATAGCGTCTTTAAATCGTCATTAATTATAACGTTCTTAAATCTTTAATAATTATAACGTCATTTAACGATGATTAATTTAATGACGTTATAATTAATTTAATTATCACGCTATTAAATTATTATTAAATGTTCTATTACCACTTTTCAATTCTATTCGTTATAAAAAGTAAGTCACCTTCTAAGTTAAACCCATTTCGACGGTGTAGCAATAACTATCAACACATCTTGATGTGACCAGCAGTCAAAGTGCTAATTTTAAATACAATAAGTGTTAATTTGCAATTTATATTTAGCAATCTTTAATAGATAGCATTTTCAAAATAAAGAATTATTTAGATCATTGGTATTCAAACTATGTTCCAAATAATTTTCTCAATATTTCAATGAATTGTTATTTATATCTCCGTGCAATAATAATCTTTGTTGTGTTTCACAAATGAAATAAAAATAAACATAATGCATGGCAGAAGATTTGCAATTAAGTCAGGGATGCCCAGAATGCGGGTTCGCATCCCTGACCTAATATCTTGACCCTGCTTTCCTTCAGTCTCATCATGTGTTCATTTTACATAAAAATACAATTAGTAATTTTCCTTTGAAATATTTTCATATCTTGATGAGATATTAACACAGGAAATATGATCCAGTTTTAGATTAATAAAGAAGTCACATACTTTACTTCATGAATTTTTTGTTATTGTATTGCATTAAGATCATAACTTTTGTTAATAATGTGCTGGCTTCGTAGCAAAATGTATATGTATTCTGTAATATTTACAATTGTTGAATTTTATATGCAAATGTCCGTATTTAATTAATAAATCGAAATTTATTTAATATTTAAAATGATTTGTTTTGACCTTTTATCTGAGATTTCTCCTAAATATTTATTTATATATCTAAGGAAGACATGTGCTGCCAAATAGTTTAATGCGCAGAATGTTTCTGTAAAATGCCTGAATTTTATAAACATTAGGTTAGATTTATGTCGCAAAATTTTTATTTTTGCATGGTAAATTCTTTGTGAAAGGTATCCATAAGCCCCGAGAATTTTAAATTGGAAATTTGTCTTACTTTTTGGACACAGTAGTATGTTACAGTTACATTAAAACAAGTAATATAAAAAAAAAATTAAAGTCAATTCCTACTTTTTTTTTCACTATATTACAGAAAGTCCTTTATATATAATTTTCATTCACTTTTTAAGTTTATCTGGCGCCATCTATTGGTAGATATATGCAACTTAAATCTAAAAAAAAATTAAATTAAATTTAATTATTGAATTAATATTTGAAAAAAATTGTATTAACATCCAGTGTCATCCACTGCAAGTTCAGAAAAATGTATTTGAATTTGAATGGATGAATAAAAAGTATTTTTAGTAACGATTGAAAATTTGAACAAGATATATATAGGGAGAGTGTGGGCTAATAGAAGGAATTGAAAATGAGCGATAAAAGCATGCCCATTCCTTGTACATAGAAATTCATAAATGAATTTCAACTTTTTATTTCTTAAATTATTCTTAATACTAATATTTTTTGTAAAGATTAATTTTTATTTTTGACCGGTTAGATGATAAAATAGAATTTGATATACATATTCCAATTTCAATCGTATTATATTGGTTTGTTTCGCATGAAACCACACACTTGCTCCCAATTGTAAGGAAATAAAAGTTTAGAACTTTCTTCCAGACACAATAAAAAAGCAAATAGTTCGCAGAAAATACTCATTAAAACTTAGAATAAAAAACAGCAGTAGAATAGGAGTCGAAATAGGGTCAACGTTATCTTCCGTACCGTTATATAACGCTCTGACTGTGGCTAGCGGCCATTAGAACAGCAGGATAACAGGAATCTCGGGTCTTGAATAGGTCATTTCAGTAAATTCAGACGTCGTTTAATTGTTTGTTTCGCAACTTTATATGCATCGCCGATAAATAATAATAATAGCTGTATTGGAAATGTTAGTCAACAAAGTAAAAGCTCTTGTCTTCAATTAAAGGGCTGGCTTTGAAAAAAAGAACGTTTTTTTCTTTCTATTTTCATTATTCCATCTGGCCTATATTTGTGCTACAGATAAATGGGATTCAAATTATTTTCGATCAATTGTTTTTTTTTTTAACTACCAATAATGTATTAGAAAAAGATCAGGTTTATGAATGGAATAAAAAGTTAAAAAGTGACTGATTTACGGCGATGACAGTTGTGTTGGATTAAGTTCGTTGAAGGTTTTTCTTTAATTGAACGATGTCTTTTAGATGTAATTGAGTTTAGTAATTGCATTTTATAGACATGCAGTAATTGATGAAGTGGATGACAACCCTTTTCTCATATATCCGATACAAGCCAATGTTGGACGGAACTACATTTTGAGAAATATTTAATAAAAAAAAAAATCTTATATTGGTAACTTTGTCTTCTTTTAACATCAAATTATTTCTTTAAGATCAGAGTCCTTTATAAATAATTTTCATTCATTTTTCTAAATTTATCTGGCGCCCTCTATTGGTAGATATATGCAACTTAAATCTAAAAGAAACTCACATTAATTAATTAAATTTAATTACTGAATTAATATTTGAAAAACTGTATTAACATTCAGTGCCATCCACTACAAGTTAAAAAAATATATTTGAACTTGAGTGGATGAATAAAAAGTATTTTATGAACGATTGAAAATTTGAACAAAATATATATAGGAAAGTGTGAGCTAATAGAAGGAATTGAAAAAAAAAAAAAAACTGTATCTCACGAAGTGTCATGTTTTTGTATCCACTTTTATTAAATGCATACGCTGCTATGCATATTTTTTTACGATGATAAGCACATAATACATATGCATGGTTATAAAAGTGGTTTTTAAATATATTGTAATAATTAAAAATTTTCAAGTAAAGCTTTGTTTCAAGTAAATATTTGGTAAATTACAGTTTATAAAATATTATTACATTGTCATGTTTTTATGTCCATATTTAATAAATGCATGCCTGGCTATATATGCAATACATATCTTGCAACATGATGCCCAAGTAATACATCTGAGTGATAATGCAAGTCGTTTTTTGTATATTTTAAAGATTTCAATTAAATATTTGTTTCCTTTTAATTTAGAATAGGCCATCGACTATTCCACACCATAATATCATCTTTTTTTATACTGGTATTTGAGCTGAGGTCATTGACCATACGGTCATACGAATAAGGTCAACATACAACTCATATTTTATACGACTTATTTGTACAGGAGTCACCTTGCTATATACTACACTCTTAAAAATAAAAGAGAAGCTTATCTTAGCACCCACTTATGCCTTTGAAAACATTCAGATAAAGTTTTTATCAGATCTCTTATTTATTTATTTTTTAGGACAAAAAATTACAACTGTTGATTATATGCAGCTATGTATAATAGTCACTAAACTGCAATACAATTTTTTTTCAATAACTGTTCTATTTATTTCACTTGAATTTTTATTTCATTTAAATACGTAACAAAATGTTTTATTAAGGATCACATTTTTATTTCTAATTAATATTTACTATATATGTACTATAAACGTTTATGTACGTATAATAGCTATCAAAGATGAAGTTTAATGATTTAATAAATGAAAATTTTGATTCTATTTTTTTCACTTTAAGATTTAAAAACATATTTAGAAATATCATTTTCAATTTTAAATTTTGGTTCTATTTTTCAATTTTTATAAGAAAAGATTTAGAAATATCGTTTTCAAAAAAAATTGAACTTTGATTCCATCTTTTATTTTTATTTAAAAGATTTAGAAATATAATTTTTAATACTAAATTTTGATTCCATTTTCATAATTTAAGAAACAAAAAATATTTAGAAATATCGTTTTCAATATTAAATTTTCGTTCCATTTTCACAATTTAAAAAAATAAATAGAAATATTGTTTTTAAAAAATTTAAATTTTGTTTCCATCTTTTATTTTATATAAAAAAAAGATTTAGAAATATCGTTTTCAATATTAAATTTTGGTTCCATTTTTTTTTTATTTAAGAAACAACAACAACAAAAAAAATTAGAAATATCGTTTTCAAAATAAAAAAAATATATTAAATTTTGATTCCACCTTATATTTCAAGATATAAAAAATATTTAGAAACATCGTTTAAGAAAATAATACATTTGGATTCTATTTTTTATTTTTTAAGATGCATTAAAAAAAAATTTTAGAAATATGGTTTTCAAGAAAATATGTCCTTCTTTTTTTTTTTTTTTTCCCCACCATCACTGTGGGGAAAGAATAACTGAATCCCTAAAGCACTCGAAATTGCGCATAGCATTCTTTGAAACGATTCGTACCTCCGACTGTTCGGCGTTTCATCCTTGTTGAGAAAGTCGGTCGACCATCATTACTGGTGAGCTAACAGACCATCGTGCCACTTACTTGTGCGATCTGAAGCCAGATAGATACCCGCCAAACCACTCGGGGAACCGGCGAGACTTTTCTGGGGTAAGTGAAAGTTCTCGGTTAACAACTGCGGTTGAGGAGCTGAAAGTGAACTTTCGCTGCTTGCAAACCATTTTCGTTTTTTTTTTACTTGTGATTCTGAAAAGGTTTGCACTAATTCTTGGGGATTTTAATTCAAAATTAGTAATTTTAATTGACGACAAAGAGCTTTAGTGTAGACTTCTTTTAACCAAAAAGGGTTTTTTTATACATTTTGTCTTTTTTTACCTTAATTTTCTTACCCCAAAATTAAATTATTTTAAAAATAAATATAGTATTTTAATGTTATTTTTCATTCATACATTTTTTTTTGTCACATTGAACAATATAAATAGTTTAGATAAATATAGGATTGATCATATGATTTTTAAAATGTGGACACGAATGCATGACATTTGATGATTAACCCTTTAATGGATCATTTAAGAAAGCCTAGATCTTAACCTTATTCTTAGAATCTTTCGTTTCAGAACAACCTTTTTTATTGAAAATATACTTTGGCCAAATTCTGATTTATCCCGTTCTACAAATACCACGTCAGGCAATCCCTTTTATTTGATGCTTACGGAACTACATCTTTATATTTTTGATGCAGTTCACAATTAAATTTAACTAGAACAGCTATTACTTCCGCAAAAATTAATGAAGTAAAATTATGTTGATTCATAAATGTAATCAACTTTACTGTTTTGCGGCCTGATGGGCAATTAGCTAGCGCTCTGGCCTTTAGTACCACAAACTTGAGATTGGAATCCTGCTGGTAGCATAGATGTTTGTGAGTGGTTCAGAATACACTTTAAACTGTAGGTCCCGGTCTGTTTAGTCTAGAGTGTGAACAAGATGACCGTAGAGCGACAAATCAAACCAAACCTTTGACATTAATTAGCTTCAGGTTCAAATCTTGCCGGTAGCATGATTGCTGGTGGTTCAGAATCCACGTTAAACTATAATTCCTGGCCTAATTAGCCCATAGTGTGCACAAAATGGCCGTAGCCATAAACCAATCCAAACCTCCACACCGTTTAAATTATCCAAAATATCCATTTAGTAAGATATTCTGTTTTGCTTATTTTTTATTATAAAAAACTTTACTTTTTATTATCTGAGTTATAATCCTTTGGTTAATCACCAGATCTTTCTAAATATCCGTAAGCTATTATCACTAAAAAAAAAGTTTCCATTTTAACTTATTTTTGAAACAAAAAAAAAAAAAATAATAACAGAAGGTGAATGCAAGCGGTCGTCACCAATACATAAACACTCAGTTTCCATCGCATCTTTTGACTGACCGAAGGACATCGAGCCACGTGCCTGTAAAACGGCATGGAATTGCGATAGACTGTTGCCAAACATAAGTTATCACGAACAAATTCTGGTTCACTTTTGAACATTGCAATTCATTTTGAACATATTCGTGTTATCCATCAGTATATTCGTGGTTATCCATCAGGGCGGAATATACTACGTATATTTGGTTATTAAATCTATTAGTTTGTAAGATACTTAAGAAGAAATAGAAAAACCTTTTCAGATGGCAAATTTTAGTAGTTAAATTTATTTTGATTAAAATTTCAGCAAAAAAAAATCCACAAGTTTGTGCATAGCTATGTATTACCAGTACTAAAATTTTCAAAATATTTTAACACATATTCCATGATAGAAAATTGTGGTGCTAATTTCTTGAAATTTGTAACTAAACCCTGCATTGTTATTTTCGTTTTCAATGTCAATAAAGTGTCAATAACTCTATTAAAATACATATTCTTCTTCATTGGTGCAACAGCCCCATGGTGGGCCAAATTCATCAGCCTAATGGCAGATTTCGAGACAGGAGATGCTTCATTTTTACAGGATAAGGTTGTCAGTCCTACTCCCTAACCCTCTACAGCCATATTAGACAGAGACATATGTTTTAAAGTGTATTCCGAACCACTGAAATCACCTATGGCAGCCGGGAAGCGAACCAGAACATGTGACACCGAGCTTCAGGGTGCACGCTGGGCTATCAGGCCCCTCTGTAATATTTTGATACGTGTTAATTTGGTTTTTATGGGTTATGTGTGTTATTTTAAGCAAATTTAGAGTACGATGACGTTCTTTAAGTGAGGGGCAAATATTATAAATTTAAAGTTGTAAAAAATACTTTGCTATGAAATATTTCTTTTTATAGATACAACTTAAATAAAATTCAGTGATTTTATATCATGAATTGTTATAAATACTTCGGTAAATATGATATCAGATAAAAATATGGAAAATAGTCAGATGTCGGAAATATTTTGGCCGACACCACATCCCAGCCTTGTGGCACTGCAAGATAGTAACAAGGTAATACATAGAACTTCATAGTTAACGAGAAATGAACACCTTTTTAAAAAAAAAAAAAAAAACTGATGGAAGATTATGAAACCTGCAGGTGATGAAAGGTAACCTTGCTGTTACGAATGTTTACAAAACACAAAGTGAGTCATACGTAATGTCACTATATTTTTCTTCAAAACAGAACATCTTGGGTAATAGTAGTTTGTATATTAACCCTAAATATTTCTTCATAGTTTTTATCTATTAATGAAAGAATAGAATTGATAAAAATAAATAATGTATGTGGTCCTTTGTTTTTCTAAAAGAACAAATTAATTTTGATGTCTTCGATGTTAATATTAAATAAAAATAAAATTCTTAGCGGCAGTATTTCTTAAAATTTGCTTTGGTAAGCAAGATTGTTTTTAAGAATTGCGACCTTTAACTGTGCCCACAACTTATTCATAGGAGAAAACAACCCTATCTAAAGTAATGTAAGAATGTTACTGGAATTAATGTTAGAATGTTGTTGTTTTTATCCATTTGGTAGACAGCAACATCTAAACCAAGTCCAAGAACGCTGTATTCTCATGGAAAGGGGGTGCAGCTTCTGTTGTGATGGAGCAGCCTTAGGTAGAAGTCTGACTTGGCTCTGTGACGCTGACTTTTACGGAGTAGGATTGTCAGCCGTCCGCCCAATAGTCATATTAGACCTGTACCTACGGCTTAAAGTGGATTTCGAATCACTATAAGCATCCATGGCACAGCAGGGGCTCAACCCTCTGGCAACAAGTGTCAGGGCGCTAGTCATTCGGCCATAAGGTCTTTGTCTTAGAATTAACGTCTTTATTAATCTCTTCAGCACCAATGTCGGGCAGACATATGTATTCAATATTTATATGAAATTTCATGCGATTCAAATTATTTGTATGAAAGAGTTTGAACATTTCCACCCAACAATTTTCGATGGAAACATTCAAGTGTTACACTTTCTTGATGTGTAATGGAATACGTTAATGTTAATATTAATATAATATAATAATTGATAATTAATTAGTGCTTTTATTTTAAGGTTTTAATTTAAGTGGGACATTTGGCGCTTGGCGGCAATGGAATTAAGTACCTAAAAATTAAAAGGGTCGCATTAACACGGACGTATTTCCACATTAATCATATGTAAATGTGTGCGAATGGAAGATAATTTTTATAAATATAATAATACATTTTTGGAATGAATTTAATTTTAAAACGAATTTGCAAAGAATATCAAGCAAAAGTTTCTCAAAAAAATTTGAGAATACCACTGAAATGATTTAAAAAAATAAATAAAATAATAGACGATCATCAATCTCAAAATTTTTATCATTTTAACTTTTAAGGATATTAAAAAATAATAATAAATAAATAGCAAAATATTTTTAATTATGATTCATCAAATATTTCATATTAATTTTGTTCAATTAATTATTAAAAATAATTTACTACATCTACATCCACAACAGGGGCCTGATGGCCGAATGATTAGCATATGGCGCTCGGTGCCAGGGTTTTTCAGGTTATAGTCTCGGTAGTGCCATGGATACCTGTAATGGTTCGGAATCCACTTTAAGCTGTGGGTCCCGGGCTAAAATAACTGTAGAGCGTAGTTCTAACAACCCGACCCCGTAAAACGAAACCATATCTTGTCTTGAAATCTGCCATTAGGCAGACGGCCTTGGCCCGCCATGAGGCTGTTGAGCCAATGAAGAAGAATATACATAATAACAGTAGATAACTTTTGAACTAAAACAGTTTTTAGAATAATAATTTACTAATATAGTTTATTTTGATTTTTAAAATTAAATTCATGTTTTTAATTTAATAAAAATTTATGATACAGTTCAATAATGCACCAAATAAAATTAACATATCAAGAAAAATAACTTGATTTATATTATTTACCATCCATTTATAATCTAAACTTCTTTATTTATTGTTAAAATTATTTTCTGCTTTTATCATTTTTTATTAATATTAAAAACGTTTTGATAAAAAAAAAAAAAAAAGACGATTTTTGAAAATAGTGGTTAAAAATGCAATTTCGCAATCAAAAATTCTAATTTAATAAAATTTCATGACAAATTTTAATTTAATAAAACTTTATGACAAATTTTAATTTAATAAAACTTTTACGACAAATTTTAATTTAATAAAACTTTATGACAAATTTTAATTTAATAAAACTTTACGACAAATTTTAATTTAATAAAACTTTATGACAAATTTTAATTTAATAAAACTTTATGACAAATTTTTAATTTAATAAAACTTTACGACAAATTTTAATTTAATAAAACTTTATGACAAATTTTAATTTAATAAAAAACTTTTACGACAAATTTTAATTTAATAAAACTTTATGACAAATTTTTAATTTAATAAAACTTATGACAAAAATTTAATTTAATAAAACTTTTATGACAAATTTTTAATTTAATAAAACTTTACGACAAATTTTAATTTAATAAAATTTTATGACAAATTTTAATAATGCACCAAATATAATTAACATATCCAAGAAAAATAACTTGATTTTTTTACTCATGTAGATTTATATTATGTACCAATCATTTATAAAAACTAGTTTATTTATCGTCTAAATTATTTTCTATTTTTTACCTTTTTTTTTAAAATAGTAAAAAAAAAGATGAAATAAAGCCGATACTTGAAAATAGTATTTAAAAATGTAATTTCACAATGAAAAAGTGCTTTTTATTTATTATTTTTTTAGCTAACAGATGATAAATAATCAATAGCCATCGGATAATTAACTATTCATCACATGCAAAACAGGTTTTTCAATTTATGCTGCGAGCTGTCAACAAATCTATTTAAAAAAAAAAAAAACATAAAACAACTTAATTACTACAATTACTCTATACTAGCGAAACATATCCAATTTATAGGACGACTGTTGAAATTTTAATTATTTTTGATATTTATCATTTCAGAAAACTAATAACCACAACATAGCCTTGGGCTTCCCAATCAAATTTTTTATTGCAAAGTTAATAACAATCATTATTATTTAAATTCCTTAATTGAGGTTGCAGATTGTAAGTTGCGCTCATATATTTTTGTACTATTTTACTAAAGTATTGTTACCATTTATGACAATTTTATAAATGAGAATAATTACAGTAAAATTAGTTGAGAACTTTAAAAATAAATGAGAAAAATTTTGTTGATGGAAAACGTTATGAGATTTAAAGTGTTAGTTTAGAAATTTTAAGAGAAATAATTTATGAATTTATCAAACATTTTTAGCAGATTTATTAACGATTTTTTGCAAAAAACAATTTCTGCTTCTTCATATTATTGTCAAACGATAAAAAGAACATTGCCAAAAAAACTTAATGTATGAAAAATATATTTATAATCGATTTTTTATTTTTAACATTGAATAATTTTAACTAGGGGCCTGAATAGCCGAGTGGCTAGCGCTGTGGCTCGATACCACAGGTTTCGGGCTCGAGTCCCGCCGGTGCCATGGGTGTTTGTAGTGATTCGGAATCCACTTTAAACAGTAGGTCCCGGTCTAATAGGATCGTAGAGCGTTGCGGGGTGGTTAAAACGCGTCCGTGGCTTATCTTCCAAGTTACACGCGCCCCCTGGGTAATGTAAAGTGAGTAACGTCTGTGCAGCGCTTTTTAAGGCATCCAAGACCAAGCTGTCTAAGTGTTTTGCCGGCTGCATTAGAAAGAAAAAAATATTTTTAACTAGGAAATATCTTTCCTGCAGTTTTTATGTAGAATATATTTACTAGCATGACTTCTAGAAAAAAAATCGTTACTTTAAAAAAATTTTTTTTTTACTTATTCTTTTTTTTAAAAACTTTTTGGGCATTGCTTTTTTTATCAAATACATAGTAAATTTGAGATTTTTAAAAGATTATATGATTTTTAACTAGGATTTACTTTTATAAACTGATAATCTGAAGTAATTTGTCGAATAAATTAAGAGTGCCTAATGTTTATTAGTTTTGTTATTATTAATGTTTCACTTATAACAATGTGAAATTTAACATGAAATAAAACTTTTTTTAAGGCAGATATAATATGGAACACTTTCTGAAGTGTTTTTTTTAAAGGTGTAGTGTTGTGGATTGCTCAGCTGGATTGAAACTGGATGTGGTTGGGTTGGACAACTCAAAACTTTATTTACACACACCCACATACACACAATTAACTACAGACAATATTTAACACGTATAACTAAAGGTTCGTGGAAGGATTCCACTTCTAAACCGAAAATAAAGATACCCAGGTAAGCGTTGGATACGCGAAATATACTTCCTCTCTGGGTGAGAGTCTGTAGGCCAACAAATACACAGGGTTGTGCTTAATATATTTTCTCTCGGGATGAGAGACTGTAAACTAAACGTTTCTCAACGGGAGTGTCAGTTGCGCAGTAATTCCTCTCGTTTAAGAGTCTCTAGGCCTATTGACCATTTCTCCTGAATGCCACGGGGGTGGGGGTGGGGGAATCTTGCAGTGGGTTGGAGGAAGCATGGTTTTTTTCTTTTTGCATGTCAGAAATTTGGTGTACATGCAAATTTTAATGTATTGGCAATTTAGACAAATAAATTTACATTATATTTATATACATTTTATAAATTTATATTATTATTATTATTAATTATTTTTATAATTTGTCAAAAAAGATTATTACAATTTAATATAAATGACAATACACTAAATAGTAACACTTGTTTATACTGAATCTAGAAATTCGTTTTCGTTTATAAGGAACAAACCATAAAAGCACAAACACTCTGTCGAAAAAAAAGTAGTTAAACTGGATGGTGTTTTTTTTATTTCGTTGTATAAAGACTTGCCATTGTATATATACCTAGTGTCAAGGAAAGTCATTGACCACATTGGTATTTCGTGGAGTACAAAGAATGTCGTGAAAAACAGTTGGTAAAACAAAAACTTTTCATAGTGCAACAGTTGAAAGAGCTTTTAGAAGCCCTTATGCTAAAAAAAAGTATTATGCAACATATTGCAAAATTAGAAAGCACTACCTACGTCATTCCACCCCTGATAATCTAAATTCATAGGCATCATCTCTAATTGTACCGAATTTTAGCTTAAATTCTTTTTATTTTTTTTTATTTTTTATCTTACTTTTATTTATTTTTACTGTTTCTTAATTTTTAAAAACTTTTTTTTTTCATTAATACTATAACTATATTAAACTATATTTTTATCATAAACTAAAGCAGTGAATTAAAATTGCAAACATATATATGAATTAAGACGAGGAGTTGCTAATTAATGATATTTTAATTGACTTATACTACATATAAAAATTCATTATATGCATTCTATATATAAGTTACAATAATTGTCGTTACTTATATATCGGCGAATGGCAACAAAAATGTAAATGAAGGAAATACGAAGAACTAAAATTTGATGTATTAGAGGACATCATATTAATAGAAATAAAATACTCAATAAAAAAACAATTGTGCATCTTTAAAGAATATTTTTATTAAGTTTTCGAATATTATACTACTGTACATATAATGCTAAACAAAATAAATTAAAGAATTTTAATGCATTTCACAGCAATAACCTCAGCTACTTTGTGGACCTCAGCTACTTTGTGGACCAACTTTAAAATGGAACATATTTTTTTTTTTGCGATCCCATAAAATACGCCATTATTGGAACAAATATTTTTCCGATGCTTACATCTTGATAGCTAACAGAATAGAAATTATTGTATTAGGACATAAAATTAATAAATGCATAACATACATGTGAAGCCTGCATCCGGGCAAGCGTGTGATTCATGGACATTTTTATCTAGTAAATTTGTAATAAATTAGAAACATTGATAAAGATAATCACCATCGATCCTTAAATGACCCAGATGTATGGAATATTCCAGAATCGACTTCTTTTAGAATAAAAGGGGTCATTTATTTCAACGTGATTCTCTTATTCGATTCTAACCAATCGTTGTGGTTTTTTCTTCTTTTTTTTTGTGTTATACTCGGCGTGTGATGCAAGGTTTATTTGCATACAATCGTTTAGCAAAATCACGTAATTCGAAAGACTGTAAAATAGTTGTAAAATACACGCGCAAGAGGAAGTATCAATGTTTGAGTGTCCCAATGGTATGAAAGTTCAGTTTATTTTCAAAACATTAAATTTTAGGATACCAAACATTATCTTGTCGGATTTGTGATTTTCAATAATTTAAATTAGTAAATATTATTGAAGTTACTATTTTTGAAAGGCATAATTGATTTCGATGCCTAATTCTGTGTAACAATAAACTTGCGAGTATTAATTTATACTTGAAGAATTCTGCTATTGGAATCAAATGTTGCCATCCATTCAACAATAAGCTGCAATGTAATGAAATGAAGAAATCTATTTGTGCTATTCAAAGTTTTAAAGAGTGGAATACCGAAAAGGATTTATCTGGATTTATGATTTTCAATATTAAAGAATTTTTGCACCATTTTGTACGAAAATTTACTTACCTAGTGAATGGAACTTTCAAAGTTGAAGCTTGATTTTTATTATGAGTGTTTATTAAAGAAGAATTTGTGTATTAACTAAATGATACAAATGAAATTATGTTTACTTTGTTATATGTGTTTAAAATGGATAGATCATTTTAAAGTTTGGTGAAAATAAATCGCTCATTGATTTAATTTTAATCCTAGAAAAGTGCTACTGTGAATTGATCATTGCTTGACGATAGCATCTCAAGATGGTGTATGGGATTTTCAACATAAAGAGTTCTCGCTGTTTGAAGTTCAAGTGGAACCTCAATGCTACAGATAAACCGGAAGATGGCCAGGGGTTCTGAAAAAAAAAGAAATAAATTACTTATACTTTCATAATATGCAATAAAAAATTATGTGAAATACTTCAATAACTTATAATATTTTTCTATTTATTTTTTAAAAAAGAAAATTTCAATTTCAGTGTTTTTAATGAAATATTTCTAAGGTTCAACTCTCTGCAATATATAGTGAACACTGTTAAAAATTTTTGTAATTTTATGTATGAATCTTACAATTAAATTTGTGATATAAATTGAAAAAAAAAATGAGAAAATAATTGATTACAAAAAAGGTATATTTAATAATTAAACCTTTATTTTTATCAGTCATTCTAATGTACCAAAATTAATAATTTTTAAATATAGACATATTAATTTAAATTGGTTCCAAAATAGTGCATTAGTTTATAATGAATTTTATAAACAAGGAAGAACTTCATAACAAAATGACAATTATTTTTTTTTTTTTAATTCTACATTTTGTAAAACTAGTGTTATATTATTTAAAATAAATTTTTAGTAAATCTTAAAAAATAATAAAAAAATTTAATAAATCAATAATTTTTTGTCCTTTATTTCTAATTATAATGAAATAAAATATTATTCTAGTTAAATAATCAAATAAAAAATTATTATTTTTGATACTCCATAATAATCTTAAAGTTAATATATTGATATTTAATGAAAATAAAGAATAAAATTTTTGTGATAACTCGGCTTTTAAGTATATATTTTAAAATAGGAACTTAAGTCTGAAATTAAAAATAATTTATTTAATTTAATCATTAATTTTATGTTTATCTTAAAACAGATATTGAAAACATGAAAATGGTGATATGGAAGTTTTCAAACATTTCGAAAACATAGGTTTATAAAAAATAATAAAAAGAAATGTTCAAATTAAATAAAAAATTCGGTAAAAATCTAGAATCCTGTTCCCTTTCTGCCAAATGCATCGCCAGAATGCTAAGCCGGAAAAACATAATAACAAAAGCCGCGGTTGGTTTTCACTGTAAAAACGATATTACGCTAAAATTTAAAACTAGGATGCCAAGTCGGCAAATAAACTGCAAAAGCCAAACTTCTATTACGCCGAAATTTATTCCTGAAAATGCTTTTATCACTTTAACGCCAAATATTATCATAATCCTGCCAAAATTTTAATCCTTCAAATGCTTTTCGCCAACATTTATTGCTTTATCCTTAAACTTTTTCACTAAGCGAATTTTTAAAAATTGCTTTTAAACTAAAACTTAATACTTTTGCAAATGTTATCGTTTAACAGCAAAATGCAGCACTATTCATTTATGCCTAAATTTGCATTTACCCAAGATTGGGAAAAATGTAACACTATCCTCATTTATGCCTAAATGTATTTACGCCAAAATTCATTAACCAAATTATCATGTGTAATTTTGTTTCTCTAACTCACAAAATTGTATCCTTTAAAAAATTGCGCAAAAAAATTGTATCCTTTATTGCGCCAAAATACGCTTTAAGCTTTTAATTTTTCAGTAAAATGTATTTCACGTTGTTTAGGTGAGAATTCAATTATGAAACAATATTAAAAGAAAAAAAGATGAAACCGGAGAATAACTTACATTTTATTCTGATATATCCTTTGTTGGAGGCGAAAATAACCTTTTTTCTGCTTCACTAAAACCTGACCTTGCATAGCTATTTCGAATGAATGAAGGAAAACAAAGAACAACATCACAAAACCACACACAAATTTAATACGTTTCAGCTGCATTTTTCTTTCATGGATTAATTTTCAAAAAATTAAAAGTTAAATTTTTCGGCTCAAATTCAAATAATTGCAACAAAACCTTAACTATGTCACCAATATTAATAAACATCATCAAAACCATAGAAAAGTTTAATGCGTTCGAGCTGCGTTTTTGCCGTGAACTAAATTCTAGAAATAAAAAGTAAAATTTTCGCACGGTTGTCACAAAACGATAATCAAAGATAAACGATCGATAATCAAAATATAAATTATTAATAAACTGAAAAATCGTTTTTGTTGTTTCTTTGTTATTTTAATGAGTGGCAACATCAAAATAATTGTTTATTTCTGTATCAGTGGCGACATACTCTATAAGAATCTCCGGATAATTAGTAAATTATCGGATTAATTATTTAAAAAGAATATATATTTTGTTCTTATTTATTATACATAAAAATTCTGCAAAAAATAATCAAGTAACAATAAAATAAAATAGTCATTATATTGTTTGGAAAAAGAAGAATTTACGAATTCCACGCTAATTACATAATTGTAACCCCAAATAATTTGAGAAATATTCAGGGTTGCAAGATTGGCGACTTCCTCAAGGGGCAGTGTTCTAGAATTCAACCAAAAATTTGTTTAGGTATATAAACTGGGTCACAATTTTCGTTTTAACTATCAGTATTTTCTTTCTTTAGTTAATCATCAGAGCTCAACTAAAGACGCTATTATCTTTTTTTTATCTTTGTTAAATAATTTTTTCTGCTTCACGGAGCAGAAAAAGAAGTTTCTTGTTTGCTACATCAAACTGTTTTTGCTTTAAAAAAGTTATGTGTCGTTTTACATAATCAAGAAATTCATGGCCGAATTTAAACAATGAATAAACAGATTTAACGCAATGAATTAAACATAGCCAGTTTTAAACAATGGCTTATAAATAGTTTTGTTTTGTTCAATATTGGGATATAATACCTAGAAAATGTTAAAAAATGTTAATGATAAATATTTATATTTATGTGAAAAAAAAAATTGTTTCAATGCTTACTTTTATTTAGCACAATTTGAATGTGTGTTTTTTTCAACTTTAGATTTGATGGATTATATAATAAAATAGTTTCAATAAACGACAACTCTACAGTTTAAACATTAGATGTATAAATATTTTATTATTTTTAACCACCTGAATTATATTTAATGTATACATACATACCTAAAAGAGACAACTACAAGCACGAATCTTCAATACGGTAACATTTTCATAAATACAGATATCTATTTCATTAGCTTAACTTTCGTATGTAGCCATTGCATGATGTTGCATGTATTCTAGTTCTTTCACAAAAGCTATTTGGTGGCCAATTGGCTAGCACTCTGGCTTTTTGGTATTATAGGTTTCAGGTTTGTATCCTGGCGGTGGCATGGATGTTTATTAGTGGTTCGGGATCCCCGTTGAACTGCAATTCCCGGTCTAATTAGCCTAAAGTCGGCATAAAATGATCATAAAGCAATAAACCAAATCAACTAGTTGACCCTATCTTTACTATTTAGGATAGATGAAAGTTTTTCGGTACTATATGATTCAAACGTTATGTTGTACTACTTTGAGATTAGCAGCCTGGTGGCCAATTGGCTAGAGCTCTGGCCTTTCAAATCACAAGCTTCAGGTTCGAATCCTGGCGGTGGCATGGATATTTGTGAGTGGTTCGAAATCCACTTTAAACTGTAGGTCCCGGTCAGTTAAGCCCAAAGTGTACACAAGATGATCCTAGAGCGACAAACCAAACAAAAGACCATAATGTGGTTTCAATATTATTTGCAACTTTGATGTTTTGATGTACTTAACTATAATAAAAAAGGCACGATTTATATTTGCTAAAACATAAATAATACGGGCCTGAATGGCCGAGTGTCAATCGGTGCCACAGGTTTCGGGTTCGAGTCCCGGCGGTGCCATGGATGTTTGTAGTGGTTCAGAATCCACTTTAAGCCATAGGTCCCGGTCTCCTATGACTGTAAGAGCGTCACGGAGCAGAAGTAAGACTTCTACCTACGGGTGCTCCATCAGAATAGAAGCTGCACCCCTTCTCTTGTTCCATGAGGGACACAACAACAACATGAATAATACAATTAAATTACATATTTTATTTTATATTCTAAACGCATATATTCAATTTTAAATTATATTGCTTAAATGTATTTTGAAATATTATAAAGATGTTATTCTCATAATCTTTATTAGGATATATTATCTTACTAGAATAGGAATTTCATTTTTATTTCATATCAAGCACACAAATGGTTACTATAATTTTTATTTAAGGATAATTGTGTTAATTTATATTAATGCCAAAAAATCTAAAATGTTTAAAAATAAGTGTGGATGTGAAATATTTGTGCATTTTTTAATGTACTATTTATACAAGAACCGCATCTACCTTGTTTAGCGAAGTTTTAAACGGGGATATGTTTTGGGCAACAAATATGGTAGGAAATAAAATCAAATTATGTTGATAAGATCTTGCATGGAGTCTTGATATTTATTAATAAAGCATCTGATCTTCTAGTGTGAAATAAAATAGAAAAGATTGAACAAAATATTTTTTTTTTCTAATATTTAAATGTTTTAAATGTAATACAATAATATTTTAAAATATTTAAATGTTTTATATTACTAATTATAATATAATAATTTCTGTTATTTAAATGTTTTATATTGTTAAACATAATATAATAATTTCTAATTTTTAAATGTTTTATATTATTAAACATAATATTATAATTTCTAATATTTAAATGTTTTGTATTACTAATTGTACTATAATAATTTCTAATTTTTAAACGTTTTGTGTTATTAAACGTAATTTAATAATTTCTAATATTTAAGTGTTGTAAAATGATTAAATGTAATATAATATTTTTAAAATTATTATATGACATTTAATAATTTCTATTGGAATGTGCATCTGTAGTATGAACTGTGATTTAGAGAAGACGTAAACAGTAGCAAATAACAAATAAAGCAACAAGTGATTGATCAACATTAGATGAGGTTGAAGTTTTTATCAACACAGTAATTGGATTTTCCTTAGCTAAACGTCCCTCAGAAATGATGAGCATGGCCTTCACGTGTCAACGTCAAGGAAGAATTAATGTATGCGCCCTAAATAGTAAATTTATATCTAAGAAATCTCTATTTTAGCTGTTGCATCCCAATGTATCAGGAGTAATTCGAGCACTTGCTGAAATGATATTGAAATGAGAGGAGAATTGTAAAATTAAATATTAGAATGTCGTGCTGTTTGCGACTGTATTAACAGTGTCTGTTTTTATTATTAATATTATTTTTCTTTTATTTGAAAATGAAAAAAGCAAAAGTTCGTGTTCGTAAGTATAAAACAAATATTAAATATCGTTTTATTACTTATTTGTTTTCCTGTGTTTGTATATTTTCCAAGTTAATTTTTTCGTGTTAGAAAATCAATCAATTTATCGATTTTAAAATACTAAAATAAACTATTGAATGATGTATAATTAAAAAAAATTATTACGCGATACCTAATAGTTAATTTGAAATTAACCGAAAATTATGTTTGGCGATTATACGGCGTTGAGGATTATAAGAAGAAAATTAAGATGTTAATAAAAATATTCTTTAATTTTTTTTCGGTTAAAAATCACACAACAAATTTATTCAATGCTATTTTTCATTTAATGAATAACAAGTAATATAAAAAAAAATTTTTAAGTCAATTCCTACTTTTTTCACTCTATTGCAGACAGTCCTTTATAAATAATTTTCATTCATTTTTTTAAGTTTATCTGGCGCCATCTATTGGTAGATATATGCAACTTAAATCTATAAAAAAAAAAGACTAAAATGAATTAATTAAATTTAATTACTGACTTAATATTTGAAAAAACTATATTAAAATGAAGAGTCATCCACTACAAGTTCAAAAAAATGTATTTGAACTTGAGTGAATGAATAAAAAGTATTTTATGAACGATTGAAAATTTGAACAAGAGAGTGTGAGCTAATAGAAAGAATTGAAAAAAAAAAAGAGTTTGCTGCAATATAAATGCCTTAATGAATAAGAATAAAAATCAGCACTTCTTATTGGTTTATTTTTTTTAAATTTCTTTCACCAGTCATTGGTTTATTTAAATTTATCTGATGTGAGTTTTTTATGAAATCATTTGGAATTTTATAGTTTTTTTCTTATATATTTTTTAAAAATTTCTTTCACATTTTTTTATAATGTAGTTTGGAATTTTATAATTTTGCATTTTTTTTTTTTTTTTTAAATTTCTTTCACGTATTTTTTTATAAAATCGTTCGGAATTCTGTAGTTTTGTATTTTTTTAAAATTTCCACATGTTTTTTTTATAAAAATCGTTTGGAACAATATAATTTTGTATTTTTTAAATTTCTTTCTCGCGTTTTTTTTTTTTTTTTTTATAAAATCGTTTGAAATTCTATAGTTTTGAATTTTTTTTTAAAAATTTCGTTCACATGTTTTTTTTATAAAATCGTGTGGGATTCTATAGTTTTTATATATTTTTTTTTTATTTATTTAGTCTGTTTCTTTTTCACTTTTAAACAGCAACTGATGAACATAATTTATTTGCCTGAATATGATTTATTGATATATGCCTGAATATGCCTTTGCCTGAATATGATTTACTGAATATGATTTTTTTTCTTTGTTTAAAATTGGTGTTATTCGTACTGTTGTTACATTAAATTCTAAATTTTAAGAGTAACATGTATATCAGCACAGCCGATTAAATTTTTAATTTTTCGCTTAAATTTCGAATTTAATAATATGAAATATTTGTGAGAAATCTTTACAAATTTGTGGCTCGATATCAACATAGAATTTCAATTGTTAATGAGCTAGTCATACTGTCGACACAATAGCGCATCTCTTCAAATACGTGACTTGGCTTGAAATAAACATAATCAAAATTTTTTTAGAAATACTTAAAACAGTTAGATAACGCACGATGAATTTCTCTGCTATTTTTAAGAGCTCATTTATATTTCACATCTTAATTCAATACGTAACTTGCATCATTTATTTGAAGGAAGTTACCGACTTTCCGGCATCAAAATTAGGAAAGAAGTTGAATTAGATGTCACATAAGACGATAAAAAATCTAAATAATTATATTTCTAATCAAATCACGTGGGATATATTTGTTATGAAGGTCTATGGCGATAATAAGACGACATAATTTTGTATGCACATAATCTAATACAAATAAAACACAATTAAACTGGTTTTTTTTTTATCTAAATTTCTCATAATTATCAATACAGGCTGTTATCTAATCTTTATATTTTGTTTTATTACAAATTATTACTTTTTGAAGCAACATACTTCATTTTGATATAAAGCAAAAATATCTTTTATTACCAATAAAATATGTGGTTATTGTTATCGGTTGAGTTAATTTTCGTTTCCTCATGATCACTTTTAACTTTTTTTCTATTGATTTATAATTATGATTTTTTTTAAATTTCGTTTACGGACTATTCTTGTTGGTTTATTTAAATTTCTTTCACGAGTATTTTTATACATAATTATTTTAAATTTTTTTCACGAAATAATAATTATAATTTAGTTTAAAAGATCGCCTAATAAAAATTAAAGACAATGTTATTTCAAAGTGAAAACGAGATTTAAAAAAAAAAATCGCCTGGAATTCTACAGTTTTTTATTTTTTAAAATTGCTGTTATGCGTTTTGTTCTTAATTTCATTCTAAATTAGAAATTTAGTCGAAGCTTTTAATTAAATTTTTTATTTAGAATAAAATTTAATTAAAGCTTTTTAGTTCTAAATTTTATGGTAACCTGTATATTGGCCCATCCGATTAAAATTTTTTTAGTAATATTTTATTAAGTAAATACTATAGTTTTTCATATTGTTCGAGTTTTTAGTTTAATAATTGTCTTTCATCAGCATATAGTATTCTTAATGACCACAAACAATAAATTAAAATATTAAAATTGTAATTCTTGAATTAATTTAGTGTAGATTTTCTTCTTATTTTATTGCAATATCCCAAACGATAATTAGGATATTATAAATTTTATGTAAATACTTCGTACAAATTTGTAATAACTCAATGTGTGTTCTCATGTATGTGCTCAATCAATGTAAATTTATGTGGCAACAGTAAAACATTATTCTGAAGTATTTTCTGAAAAATACTTTTTGATTTAACAAGAAGGAATTATAATTTAGGCAGCAATAAAAAAGATTTCCCAATGAACGATTTATAGAGACAATCGCAATAAAGAGATATAAGAAACTTCATACATTTCTGTCTTTTTCATTCAATTCCTTCTATTAGCTCACATCTCACTATATATATCTTGCTCAAATTTTTAATCGTTCATAAAATACTTTTTTATTCCTCCACTCAAGTTCAAACGCATTTTTTAACTTGTAGTGGATGACACTGATGTTAAATACAGTTTTTTCAAATATTAATTGAGTAATTAAATTTAATTAATTCATTTTAGTTCTTTATAGATTTAAGTTGCATGTATCTACCAATAGATGGCGCCATATAAACTTAAAAAAATGAATGAAAATTATTTATAAAAGACTTTCTGCAATAGAGTGAAAAAAAAAGTAGGAATTGACTTTAATTTTTTTTTTTTTATATTACTTGTTACATCTGAAATTAGGTTGATCATTAGCAAAACTATTTTGTATTTTTCAAACATACGGGAAGCTCAATTCGTAACAAACCAATGGTAAATTCAAGTAGTAAAACAAAGTGTATAATAAAACTGTCGACCTGTAATTCAACCACCGAATGTGTGGAAATGTAAACATTCGTTTTAAGAGCGGATATGGACGTATCGATTACTTGTTAGGGATGCTAGTCAAATATACGTGGCCCCAAAGCAATTTTGAAAGAAAAAGTTTAATAGCTATTGAGGAATGTTTCCATTTTTTTAATATTAAATAATTTAAAATTTTAATTAATAAAAATTTCATTGATTTTTTGAAATTAAACGCTTCTCTATATATGTGATATATGTTTACTTTTATTATTAAACTGGTGAATGTGTTCCGTACCTTCATCTTGATCCAAATCTTTAAAAAAACATTTGTTGTATATATTTTTAAAGTAAAAATGACTTATGGTCAGACAAAACTGTATGTGATTCATGATCTGTACACAACTGTTCAAAATTTCCTAACACAAAAACAAACAAAAGGAATAAAATTTACATCAAATCCGAAATATCAAAATAAATAGCCTTAAATATGCTAATCATCCGTGAAAGCAGATTTAGAAATTTTTTGCTTCGTTTACAGGGAATTAAATCTAAACTTTAAAATTACTGCATGTAAGGTAAACTCTTGTCTATTACTTCGACTGCGCCATTAATACATTACTGCAAAAATCTGTGTTCCTCTAAGTCAGGGGGCTCCCAAACTTTCCAGCCTTAGGGCCATACTGTTACTCCAGGTGGCACCATACAAAAACTGTTTTAATTTTTCTGCCATTATCTATAATCTCTAGACCAGTCGCCGAGTACGCGCTCTGAGCGAGCATACGCTTGCTGACTCCAAACTATTGCCAGTGAAAAATCACAGTTACATAAATCTCGTTAGTATTTTTTTGCAAGTGGATACCCCGCTGCTGCATTCGCTTTATTTAATCACTACAATTTTTTTTTTCATTTACATTAAAAAATGTATAAATTGAATCACAAAATCAAAAATAGAATCACATTAAACAGAATGTTCGTACACGAGACCCACTGCATCTAGCATCTAATTAAAAAAATATAAACAAAATACTTGAATAATTATTAAATAATTTTGTATTTTTATGCGTAATATTTATTTTAAATTTCTTTCACGAGCTAATAATATTTAAATAATGAAAAATTGTTCTTAAAAGATCGTCGGGCGAAAGCACAGACAATTTCATGTCATGAAAAAGGAGGTTTTTTCAAGAAAAGCAAATGAATGTTTGGAATTCTAGTTTTTTGTTTTTTAATATTGCTTTTATGCGTTTTGTTCTTACATTAAATTCTAAATTGTATGGGTAATCTGTATATCGGCCCAGAAGATTATATATATTTTTTAATTTCTTTCACAAGCTTTTTATATATAATATTTATTTTAAATTGGGCCTGAATGACCGGGTGGCTAACGCTCTTGCGCTCGGTACCACACGGCTCGGGTTCGGCGGGGCCATGGATGTTTGTAGTGGTTCGGAATCCACTTTAAATCGTAGGTCCCGGTCTAATAGGATCATAGAGCGTTGCGGGGGCATGTTACTCCGCGTCCGTGGCTTATCTTCAAGTAACACGCCCCCTGGGTAATGCAAAGTGAGTAACGTCTGTGCAGCGCTTGCCTTAAGGCATCCAAGACAGCTGTGTAAGTGTTTTCCAGCTGCATTAGAAAAAAATCTTTATGCCATTAGCAATTGCTGCACTGACGTTACTCATTTAACACTACCCAGGAGGTACATGTAGCTTGAAGATATGCTGTTGGTAACACTACCCCCACGATGCTCTACGATGTTATTAGACCGGGACCTATGGTTTAAAGAGGTTTCCGAACAACTACACACATCCAGGGGCACCGCCGGGACTCGAACTATGTGGTGCCGAGCGTCAGAGCGCTTGCCACTTGGCCATCAGGCCCGCATTTGAACTTGATAATACCAGAATTCATTTGCTAGAACTCTATATATGCATGAATGCCAATTCCGCTGACTGCATATATAAATTCACTGTAACGCATCGCGAGCCGTAAAACCGAATGAATAAATAAATAAAATACTTAAAAATTCGATGCAGAAAAGATGGGGCAACGGGCTTGCCGGTTACGGAGTTCCGAGGGTTGTTTTAAGAACCCCAAAACCTCCACATCTTAAATTAATTAAAACATGTGCATAAAATGAAGTTGCTTAAATGATTGAATAAAATGAAACATTGAGAGAAACATCTCTTGCTTGAGAACAATTAAAGCAAGAGATCGAAAAAAACTAAAGCTATCGGTACAATTAGGAGTGCGTTGTCGATGCCCAAAAATACAGAAGTTAAAAATCATCTCACTGCAAAATACTAAGTCGTTTTCAAATGGAGTTAGCAAGGAAATATTTGTTTGCATTCCTTTTTAGATGTATTTGCCGTTCTTTTTTTTAGATAGCATCATGAAAAATCTTTAATATTTTTGAATAATGAATATTTTTTATATATATTTATGAATATTTTTTAATAATTTAATTAAAAATATTAAAGATCCGATGGATCTTTAATAACTAATCTTATCTGAAGTACAGATTGTCACCTCCATGTTAAATGAATGTTACTCAAGGGAGCAGTAGCACAAAAAGTAGGTCGGTTCGACCTTTTAAGCATTACATGATTTGAGTTCAAGTCGGTGTTAGGTCGAAATTAGGTTGAAATAGATCAATAAAAATATTTTCTAATATCAATTTGGCAGACAATTTCGCTAGAATTGGAATCTATCAATTCTAAATACGTTACGTTATTTCTATTTTAATTGGAATTATCTATATTTGAGTTAGATTTTTAGAGCGAAATATTTCAAGATAGATACAAAATTCGGAAAGGCCCTGCGAAAGTTGGATTGATTCAGAGATGCTATCAAATTATTCAATAAAGCACTTTGTTTCTCAGCAAATCGTTCCATCTTTTTTATTATTATAAAGTTTACTTTTAGGTTTAATTATTATTTCTTCTAATAATATTTTTTTGTTAATTGATATTAAGCATACTATTTTAATTTTTTTTTTTTTTGTAATTATTTCAAGATTAGAAGCATATTTAATTTGAATAATTACATGATCATCCAATTCAAAACTCTTGTATCTGAAGAATCGCCCAGATAGTTTCTTAGGAAGGTTTCTTTTTTTAAGGATTATTTTATTTATTTCCATTTCATTATCAACATAGATCTTAAATCTACTAAATTTTTGTGCTGCTTGAACAAATAAACATGATTTCACATCCTAAACTCGTATAATACTTTCAAAGTATTGTTATAAACACCAAATCTGGAATTTCTCTTATTATCCAGAATATAATATATTTAGAGAAACATAACGTACTGGATACTGTTCCTAACTGTGTAAAAGGATCTCACAAGCACCCATTCATATTAAAAATATTCAACTGACAACTAAATATCAAAATAATATTTTCAAAAAGGGGTAAAATACATTTCCGCAAAGCTTATGATTTAATGAAGAAAGTGAAAAATAAATAAATAAAACAAATGTAGATCAAACCACAACTCCTAGAAACTGACCGTAAAATTGTATAAACAAACAGGAAAATCATTCGGTGGTTTGTTTTGTCGCTCTACGGTCATCTTGTGCACACGTTAGGCTAAACAGACCGGGACCTACAGTTTAAAGTGGATTCCGAACCACTACACACATCCATGGCACCGCCGGGACTCGAACCCGAAACCTGTGGTACAGAGCGCTAGCCACTCGGCCAACAGGCCCTCGGACATATCGGTGGAGTTAAAACCGGAGTTACAATGGGATTTGAAGAAATGCATTTTCCCGAGTCTATAAACACATAGGATGAAATGAAACAAATTAATAACAATAAAACGAAACTTATTAAAAATCCATAAATATCCTTTACTGAAACATAATCTTATCATAATCACGTACGTTTTCATGTAAGAGTAATTGCAACATTTCTATAAATAAAATTACAAACGGTAGAACAAAATGAAATGCAACATTATTAGCGGTTAACCGAAAACTCTCCACTCAACTGACATAATTTCAATATATGGAATAGCGATTAAAAGATTTGTAATTGCAAAAAAAAAAATATAAAAAAATAATAATAATAAAATAAATTAAAAATAAAGACAGAGAGGGAGGGGTGCATTTGTCCTCAAAGCAATACAAGTTGCAATTGATAATAATAAAACAGTAATCCTTTTTAATCTTGTTTTTCAAAACTTTAAAATCCATACTACATACCCTATGAATAAACATAAATAAAGCATAGAAACTTGTCCCATTTGCCTGTATTATGCGTTATAACCACCCACAATATACTTCACGAACAATATGAATTCCTTTATCAAAGGATAACATTACTCTCCCAGAAAAAATGCGAGGCTAAAAATAATCCATTTACAATTCGGAAAAATAAATATAACCCGGGAATGATCCAAAATTTCAAAAATTAAGTCATCCTACTTGTTCGGTCTCCTTTTTTTTTTTTAGAAGAAAGCTTTATTAATTGCGGTTATTTTAATAAGTTTTGAAATGTCTTTCACATGGAATTCATTCTGCATTCTTAATACAGAGGCTACAGAGACAGCAGTTAAATTTGATATAATTGTGAACATTTCAACATGAGACTGTGCTAGCTGTTTCTGTTTTTATTTTTGAAAAACATTCAACATAATAATTTTTCCTCAAATTTCTTTTTTACGAAATTGCAATTCATATTCAATTGGCGTATTCGAAGCCTTCCTATCAGTGAGTTTAGGAAGATCAGAAAATTACGGAAAGTAAAAAAAAAAAAAAAAAAAAAAAAAATGGCATTCTACGAACCAAGAAATGAAGAATATAAATATTCAAAGACAAGTTTTCATTTTTTTTTTTTTATTCGTAAAATTTCACATTTTAGAATGAAATAAAATTTGTTTTTGCAAATAACAAGGTCCCGGTCTAACAGGATCGTAGAGTGTTGCTGAGGCATTGTTACTCCGCGGCTTATCTTCAAGTTGCACCCGCCCCCTGGGTAATGCAAAGTGAGTAACGTCTATGCAGCGCTTTCCTTAAGGCATCCAAGACAGCTGTCTAAGTGTTTGCCAGCTGCATTAAAAAAATAATAATAACGTATCACTTCAACACATAGTCTCAATTCTGTGTATTTTGAAAGTTAACAGCTATTGGAATTTCTTTCCCTTTTTACTATAGGATTACAAAACCTGTGTGTCTTCACAGAGGGCTGGAAAATACGAAAAACTTTCATCCTGTAGCCCGTCTGTCCATGCGATACGCTTAAGCACTACTGCACACAAATACCGTCGTGTCTCTGTGTCAAAAAAGCATTGCGGCAATCATCTGAGCCCTTGTGCTTGCTTGTCCCACACATTACAAATAAACCACGAATCGACCTTCTTTTGCATTTAGAGATGATAAATAAGAGATCACCATCTAACGCATAAATTTTACATTGTGGCATTTAAGCATGTTTTTCGTTGCACATCAGCGGTCATTTTATTTCTCTTACGCATGCACGAGAAGCCTATCCACGACTAATAATAGGAGAACATTGCCTTCAGGAAGGACTTTTCGAGGAAACTGATACTCATTTACATGTCGATTGAGATATGATATGGTATTGCCAGCTAAAATAAAACATTTTACTTGTTAAGTTCTGTTGAGAGGAAACGGTGGACTATTTTCGGTTATAAATCCTGTAAATTAAAAAAGAAATAAAAAGTCAACATCTAGCATAGAAATTTTACAAAATACTAATTACGTGCCTGTATTAAAATAAAATTATGTTGAAAGTGCATCCACTCTGCATTAAAAGCGCTTCTATATAACAACCAAAGAATTGTGATTATTAAACATTAAAACTTTTTGTCTAAGAATAAATTCAATTTTATCCTATCCATTTTTTTTTCTCTGTAATAACAAAGAAATGACTGTAAATGTGTTGTCTTGCAAACTGTGTTTATGTTAGCTTAAAGGAAGAGTGTTACTCTTAGGTGACATTCTCACTTGACTTCTTTACAATTCTGGATTAATAGGATATTTTCTTCCTTCCTTTTAGAGTCCCAATAGACGGGCAGTGATTTAGGATGTGTGTTCTCATCGTAGCGTAACGGCAAATGTTTTGTTGGATTGCCAGGGGTAAATACCCCGTACCTCCATATGAATAATTACTACAGGAACTTCTGACAGTTTTACGATTTGCCCGTTCACTATACAAAAGGGAAGAGTTTTTTTTTTTTTTTTTTTGATATATTTTCAAAATATTATTTTGCTTGTTGCGTGGTACTCGGAGTAAACAGAAGGAACAGGGAAAAGAATCAGCTGAGCTGATATAGAGACAGGATACCCATAAAGTTAAGAATTTAATGTACAATCCAAAACGCATAACGGCAATCTAAAAAAAAATAAATAAAAAAAAAAAAAAAAAAAGCTGTAGAATGCCAAACGATTTTCTTTTGCCTTGGCTATCACCAGATCAACTTTTAAAAAGTATTTTTCTGTCTTCGAACAACACAAAAGACCTCTACGGAAATTTAAGAAAAAAACGAAGTTATTTTTATCTATTATTTTCCTATCTAGGGCCTGAATGGCCGGGTGGCTAGCGCTCTGGCGCTCGGTACCACAGGTTTGGGATTCGGGTCCCGGCGGTGCCATGGATGTTTGTAGTTGTTTGGAATCCACTGTCGAGCGTAGATCTGACAACCCTACCCCGTAAAAAAAAAAAAAATCTCTCGTCTCGAAATCTACCAGACGGCCTTGGTTCACACTGGGCTGTTGCGCCAAAGATGATGATTTTCCTATCTATATGCGATTTTCTGGAGAAAAAATTGCACTTTTCGCAATAATTTGGTAGCATCCTATCGTATTCAGCAATGCGCATCCATAAATATTAGAGTGTTGTCATTAGGTTTTCCCTTTGCTGTCAGAAAGAAATGTCTGTCTCTCAAATGACGTCAAAGGAGGATGAGAGTTGTAGAAAGTGTGATAATGGTATGCACAAGCTTTTCATAAGAAATTTCCATGACTCTTACAAAGCATTTATTTTCTTTTAAAGATACTCCGTAGCATAATTTCCTTTTTTAATGCAGCTGAAAAACACTTAGACAGCTGTCTTGGATGCCTTAAGGCAAGCGCCGCACTGAACGTTACTCACTTAGCACTACACAGGAGGTGCGTGTAGCTTGAAGATAAGTTACGGACGCGGAGTAGCACTACACCCACAACACTCAACGATCCTGTTAGACCGGGACCTACGGTTTAAAGTGGATTCCGAACCACTACAAACATCCATGGCACCGCCGGGACTCGAACCCGAAATCTGTGGTTCCCAGCCCCAGAGCGCCAGCTTCTCGACCCTTCGCCACCCTATGGTGCATGATGTATTCTTAAAAAAGTCCTATTTTTATTCCTGCTTAAATCTTAACGTGTTGTAAATAAATGACTTGTGTCGTTGATATCTTTTCTGACTGAAAATGACTCGTTTGTGAATCGACGTCTTCATAGTCGTGATGCGATTGACGCATTGCGACATCTCTATCATGACAACAACAGAATCTTCCGCTTCCTGATGATGACGACCGCCTTGACGTAGGTGCCATCCGTTTAGACATAAATAGAGAATAACATCTCGAAGATAGTGACTCACCTTAAATTTGCTTTCGATAGCGATGTGTTAAGATGTTTACAAAATCCAGGGGTAGAACGGTGCGAGAGAAAGTATTGTAAAAAAATAAGATTTCAGTTTTGTATACATGTATAAAAGTTGATACTGACAATAATGTAGCACAACAAAATGTTTCATACCTTAATAATTAATTGTTTATGTTGGAATGGTACTTTCTGTGCGTTATGTTGAATCTCCCCCTCAACAATTTGATTTTAACGAGTCTATTGGCAGCGTTCACTGCCATGCACTTCTATCTGGATAATGACATCGAGGATGATAGTGTAAGAGATATAGGGCTTGCTCAGTATATATAAAAGAAAAAGAAAAATTAGAATTTAAATACATATACAGGATAAATAAAATAACAAATAGAGAGAGATCGGATAAAAATATTATTTAGTTAAAATGTTCAGTGCTCAGTATACATAAAAGGAAAAAAATTGGAATTTAAGTACAAATATAGGATAAATAAAATAACAAATAGAGAGAGCTGATAAAAATATTATTGAGTTAAAATGTTCAGTGGAGTTTATTATTGATGGGCAGAGTAATGTCATAATCAGGAAGGCGCTTGAGCAGAGTATTAGGAATATTATTATAAAAATGAAATGCGAGCTCACGAATAAAATTTTTAATGGAAGGAATTTCCAGAGCATCGAGAATATCTTTATGGATCTCTCCATCTCGTGCTGCAATTCTTAAAAAGAAGCCGCCTTGTTTTTTCCCACGCATAAATCTCGCATAATTCTCCCGATGTCGCGATCCTCTACCGTCACAGACTCCGGCTGCTTACAAAGCCGTCCTCCATAAACTTTCGACCAATCGAATGCTTTTACAACTGCACGTGTCCAGTCGCAACACCTCTCTTCTCATTTCGCATGCACTGTTTCGCGGTGATTGACACCTTCCTTCCAATTAAACTTCGCTGACCCATCATCCCCGCATCTAAACTTAACTCCGCCCTCTGATTTCGCATTCGTCGGATGAGCCTTGATGGACACCTGGTATTTTGTCGCCTCGCTATTAACTACGTCATCTTCGTTTTTATACCAGCAACTGTAACACACCCTTTTTTTGTCAATTAATTTTTAGTCCACCCCACGCTGCTTCCCATTCAGATTTCAAATCGATTCGTTTATATCTTCTACAAATTACACCTCCGCGCATCTCAGAATATTAATGACTCGGTAGTGCACAACATAATTTTTTTTTTTGTCTGGCATTTTTGGAACACTTTATTTGTGATTTTATTTT
>BPLR01004310.1:0-86470 GCA_021605095.1 Caerostris extrusa | reverse complement strand
AGAGCATTTATTTGAAACTTTCATGTCCAAGTAAAAAGAACTAAATAAGTACTTGAGGATGTAGAAATGATCTCTATTTTAAGCAGCAGTGACGAAACAAGAAGCAGACAGTTCTGTTTTTTCTTATGTTAAGAAAGCGTTTAACAACTGATTTTGTGTAGTATTCTCTGGTGGTAATTCTCCACACTTTCTATTCTTACATGAAGGGTCTGATTAACAATGGGTGAAAGCAATATGGCCTGGTGCTTTGTGTTGCAACTTCGAGTTCGAGTCAGGTGGTGCTGGGGATGTCGTTAGTTGTTCGAAATTTGTTAAACCGTAGGTACCGGTCTAATAGGACTGTGAACGTGGGCGTAAAGTTGACAACTCTACCCCGCAACAAATTAATATCTCTCGTCTGGAAATCTACCAGTATGCAGACGGCTTTGCCCCACCAGGGAACTCTTGCATAATGATGATGATAAGCACTATGGGTGACCTAGTGAGAAAAAAAAAAGGCTTTATGGCGAAGGGGACTAATGATGTGGCGCTGGGTACAGCTGGGTTTCGTGTCGCGGCAGTGCCATGGATGTTTTCAATCGTTCGGACTCCACTTGGGGAAATCAGAGCTCTGTTTGTCTAACTTTAGAGCTTTGTCAATGTGGCTGACAACCCTATTCTATAAGAAGGAAAAACAGTATCTCTTGTTTGGGAGTCTGCCAATAGACGGAAGATCTTGGCCCATGAGCTGTCGGGGACATGGGCTTCTTCATTGGGATCGGAATGATTGCTATGGGATCGGGTGATTGCTATGTTTTGATATCTTTATCAGGTATAGTTCTCAATCGTAAATTTTTGTACATTAATTGTTTAATTATTTTAAAAGCTAAGATAAATGAATCATCATTAGTGAGACAGTACATCATTCATCATTCAATCATTTAAAGTAACACATAGAGTAATGTAGAATTTCGACCTCAGCAGTCATGTGGAGGGACATTACACAGAGATCCTTAAATGTCTTCAAAACTCGGAGAAGACCTCACTTTAATTATCTATATTATATACATGAATGATTATTTTTGTACCAAAAGTAATATGAAAATTAAAATTTTACAAAAAAATAACGCGGAATTCTTTAAAAAGCAATAATCACGTTTTTGTTATACCATAATTCGAAAAACATTAATATAAATAAAAATATTTTTCTTTTACGTTAAAATGATAAATTATGTACTTCTCTCTTTGTGTGACCTGTTTCAGTTGTATGTATAAGATATTTTTTCAATTATTTATGTTATGTCCATGAATGAGAAAATACCTCATCCGTATAAAACAGGTCACACAAAGAGACAAGTATATAATATATCATTTAATAGGTAAAAGGAGGAAAAAGTCACTTAAATTCAGAATATTTTTTTTATATTATGGCATAACAGAAACATGTTGTTGTTTGTCATATCACTTGATTGACAGCAACATCTAGACCAAGTCCATGAACCCATGTTACCCGACGAGTCATGGTAAAGGATAAAAAATGCAGCTTCTTTTTTGTCCTCGACTTTGACATGGTGCACCCAGAGGCAGAAATTTGAATTTGCCCCACCCGGTTATACCCTCAGTCACTGGGTAACCATTTTAGTCGTCTTTATGACTTGCATGGGCTACAGTAGGGCTATTCTAAATGGAACACACAGGATGTAATGAAACATAATTATTGCATTTTTAAATAATTATTATTATGCTTTTTTGTAAAATTTTACATTACGTATTACTATATGCACAAAAATATTGTTTTCCTTTCACTCGTAATGGTAATTCAATTTTGTTTATTTAATATGTTTTATTTAAGGTTGTGATTGAATATGAATGAAATAAAACTTGAAAGTGTGGCAGGTAAACCATAGTGTAATGTAACTTATTGAATCTGCTATATATCTGTTGTTCTAAGAAACTAATAATGTCATGCTGCAATCTAAAACATATTAATCATTAAAACAAACTAAAAATAATGCATAAGGGAAAAAACCCATACATAATATATAAATATGAGTGGAAGAAAGAAGGTATTTAATCCCCAATGTCGCTCTTACAGATGTGCATTCAAAGGTAGAGCTAGCACTATATTACCATATGTCAAAAAAACTTCCGGAAAAGACGTCACAGCAGAATCTGTGGAAAATAACAGGGGATTGGGCAATACATATTATGTATACCGATCTCTATTTTTAATTCAGAATTTATATGTAGGGATTTGTAGTTAGAATTGAAAATAATCCGAAGAAAAAAAAAAAATTGTGACTCCAGATGCTACCGTTGTAAGAAGATGGCTTACAAATGGTAGTGGCCAAATATGTGTACATATCAGCAGGATCTTTAATGGACCAGTATGACTTAAACTCAATTTGTTTACATATCTGCAAATCTGGTCGAATCAAATTACTTTGGAATTCGAAAAAGCATTTGTCGTATAAATATATTATTATTGTTGTGACTTACGGCTTCATTGGAACTCAATCCATACAAATTTGGCCACTTTAAGCTGAAAAAAAAAGAAATGTAGCTTATACGCAATTAAAAAATTACAAAGGGAAAAAGACCAGATATTTTTTAACAAAAATCCACAAATGCCTTAAAAACAGTTAAAAATAAATTAAATTGTCTAAGGATAAAAATTAAAAAAGTTAACAGCACCATAACAATAGGCCGTGTGATCAGAACATGTTTTCTCTAACACTCAACAAAAGTCCAGTCCCCAGCAAACAAGTAGATGTGCCTTATTCTTTTCTTTGTCTTACATAAAACACATATATCAGAGTTCACAATTCCCAATTTGGTCAGATGTTCGACCAGGTAGTCGTGTCCAGTTTTAATCAGAAACTGGCAACAGCCTCTTTTGAATTTTCCACTAAGTTTTTTCTGTCGTCCCCAATTATCTCTCAGACTTTTTTTCCTTGATGTTAAATAATAATTCACTAATGCATTATGACATAATTTTGTCTCAATAGTCTCCTAAAAGAACTCAAGAGGCAGTAGGATATTGACCCTGTGAACTCCTTCTGTTCCTTTTTTTTTTTTTTTTTTTTTTTTGGCAGAAGATCTGTCTTTTAATTTCTATCATTTCCAACATGTGATGAAACCGACTATAAAGGGATGCATTTACCATTTTCCTTAGGAACTTATATCTTATTTTTTTTTGGTTACAATTGAAGACTCAGGCTGTCTTTTAAAAGCAATTGCATCAATGGCACATCTGGAATCCACCAGAATAATTTCTTTTGAAATAGAATATATTTTAGATTTAAGGTTTCCCACTGTTAAGGAAATTGTGAATATTTCTTCACCAAAATTACAAACTTATATTTAAGTATAGTTATATAAACATATAAATGGATGAAGAATGAAATTACCATAAGCTAGGTACTTCTAGAGAGACGTTCATAGTCGGGACTGGATATCAAGAGCATAGATATTAATTACCTGCCTTTTAATTCAGTTTTTGAATGGGTAGGGTTTTTAAATAGAATTTAATTATAAATTTTTTATGAATGTGTGTTTTGTTCTGTATTGTTAAAACAACAGCATGTTTGAATACTTGATTTTATTGTTGTACAACAGCATGTTTAATTACATGCTTTATTGTTGTACGACATCATGTTTGATTACATTCTTTATTGACGTACAACAGCATGTTTTTGCATTCTTTTATTATATAACATAATTTTGATTACATTTTACATTGTTGTACAACAACATGGTTTACATTCTTTTTTATTGTACAACATCATATTTGTTTTCTTTTATTATTGTATAACAACATGTTTGTTTACATTCTTTATTGTTCAACAACACATGGTGGTTTACACTTTATTATTGTAGAACAGCATAGTGTTCAACTTTTACAACCTATTACATGGAAGTTAAATGTAAGCAATGTTTAAAATGCTTTTGTAATGAAAGCAATACATTTTTTATCTGAATTTCTTTTTATCATATCAACGTAAAAATAAATTTGTTTTGCACTAAATAGATTATTTTTAAAGTGCGTTAAATTTTAATTGTTTGCTTTAAAAGAATTTTAATACAATACAATATTAACTGTAATGTATTGAATTATAAATATATATTTAAAAATAATTTTATTAAAAATATTTATTTATTGGTTCTCCTTAGAGCTTTTCTCATAATGACAAGTATTTTTTTTTTAAATATATTTTTTATTAAATACTATTTATTAAACTGCATTTGAAGCAACACTATTACGAATTCAAATAAATTATATTAAAAACTGCTGAAATATTTAAACACCACTTAGAATAAGATAGGTGTAAATAAGGGCTTTAAATATCATAACAGAAAAGAGTAAACCACACTGTAATGACAACAAAAAAAAAGAGTTACATTCCAGCAAAGTTTATACCTTTGAATAACTTACAAATCTTAATTTACTGCCCTCGGCTATAACCGCAAAAATGACCACCATCATCACCACCATTTGCATTTGTATGGCATTTCTGGGAAAAACCGGAAACACACGGATAACTTATTCATGGAACACTATATACCCATAATACCCCAGATCCACTGCCTAAATCACTAAAGGGTTTACCACCCTATGCACAGCGTGCCCATTTTCGGAAGAAAAGGTTCGAAATCCCCGAAGGATAAACACCTAATACAACGGCTCATATATTTGCCTTCAACTGGATTTAGGTTGTAACACAAAAGGCAAAAGCCTAGCGCATAAACACATCAGTCTCCTAAAACAGCTAAACTTTACTCAAAGGAATCTTCAAGTTGCAGGAGACTTTACTAACATATCGGTGGCAACAGTGCAAGGAAAAAAAAAAAGAGTTTAGGGACATTACGTACCGACGGTTCAGGAAATATATCAAAGTGAAGGAAAATGTTCTTTTTTGAATATAAAATGGCCCTATTTACCGTGGCGGAAGGTGATTTATCGACGGCCCAATATGAATCGCTGGATGAATGGTTCCATTTAAATACCGCGAAAAGGCGGCAGGATATTCTATTTCGTCATTTCCGGTTGCCACATCGATTATCGGCTACCGTGTTCCGATAGAGGCAGCTGTTTCCAGATTAGGTTTTTGAAACACTCGGTATAAGAATGAGCTGCAGCGATTGAGTGGCAACAGCTCGTTCCCCCAAAAGTGTCAGAACATTGGAGACGAGTCTTCCATCTTACGAGGAATTCCAACATAGATTCCACTTTTGACAAGAAAATCACTTTAAATTGTTAACAGATTGAAGTAAATGATATCAAATACATGGTAACGATTCTGTATTTTAAACAATTTACATGAAATTTATTTATTTACTAAAATTATTTTATTTAAGAAAATATTTTTTCATCCTCAATGCTGCCCGTAAATGTTCCGGTAATATAACATGCATAGGTGGATTTTGTATCTATTTCTTGTAGGGGCCTGATGGCCGAGGGGCTGGCGCTCTGGCACTTGGTACCACAGGTTTCTGATTCGAATCCCGGCTGTGCCATGTATGTTTGAAGTGGTTAGAATTCACTTTAGGACGTAGGTCCTGGTCTAACAGAATCGTAGAGCGTTGCGGGGGTATCGTTACTCCGCGTCCATAGCTTATCTTCAAGCTACACACACCTCCTGGTAGCGCTAAGTGAGTAACATCGGGGCAGTGCTTTCCTTAAGGCATCCAAGACATCTGTCTATGTGTTTTCCAGCTGCATTAGAACAAAAACATTAAACAAATGTTCATTATTTCCAGAAAAATACTTTCAACATATATAATTTTTTGATAATATTTATGATTTTTATATATATTTCCACACACATATAAAAATCCTACTTATATATATGTGTGAATCTTAAACCATTGAATTTATTAATGTATTAATGAAATAATAAATTAATTTATGCTTGTGTTATGTTGTGCTGCAGAATTGTAACTGGTGTGGTTTGATTGAGACACAATTTTGAGATCTCATAGCTTTTTTTACACACGCACAAACAACATCACACACAAACAATTAGGGACATGCAATATTTAGCACATTTAAATACATATAATTATAGATTCATGGAAGGATTCTGCTTCTAAGCCGAAAACACGATAATTTGCTATGGGCATTGTGCACGAAATATAAGTCTTCTCCAGGTGCGAGTCTGTAGACTAACTAATGCACCGTGATGTGCAAAATATAAATCGTCTCGATATAAGAGACTATAAACTAAACGTTTCTTCAGCGGGAGCGCAGGTTGTGCAATACTTCCACTCGGGCGAAAGTCTAGAGGCCAAAAGAGAATTTCTCCCGAACACCACAGGGGCCGCTATCGTCAATGCGTAGAGGATGGGAGTCAATGCATAGTTACACTTCTTTTATTAAACTTAAAATTAATTCTAGCTTAATTTAAGAGTAGGGAAATCAGAATAAAAAATATTCATCAGAAACATTTTAAAATAAAATAAAAATTATTTACTGACTTAAGCAAAAATATACGAATAAAAAGGTTCTTTTTAAAAATGAAGAATAAAGAAAATAATATTAATGACGATACAGAAAAAATAAAAGTTTTGAAGTTTAAAATAAATTTTAAGCTTTTTAATATAGAAAATATATATTTTTTTTTAAATTGCCAAATTGTTTTTATAAAGATAAACATATCTTGTCCAGTATAAACCAATTATTGTCTTTGTTATTGAATATATATATTTTTATTCATTTTGTTCATTTTTATTTATTCCTTTTTATTTCTTTCTGTGGTCTTTTATCCAATTATACACCATTGCATATGATTCTTTTTTTTTTTTTTTTCTTACAGATCTCTAATTTTCCTCAAACGATTTTTTTTTATTCTCTCTTTATTTGTGCAAAAAGTTTATTTCTTTGAAAAAAAATATAAACGAAAGAATGTTTATTTTCTTTTCAGGAAAATAAATAAAAATTGAAAACGCTTCTTAAAATTATTTTTCACTGAAACGCTCTCCAAATAAACCACAAAGTATATGCATCAGCTTTTAATCTTGTAGAGATATTCTTATTTTTTTAACGTATTTTCCACGGATTTTAAGCAGCAATTACATTAGCTGAAATAAAAAAAAAATTAAATATTAGCAATGGAAAGCCCATTTTCTGATTCTAAATGTACTTATCACGAAATATATGGAGATAATGCCTTCCCTATATCTCTTGGAGAAATGCATGTTAATCAATGTATTTATTCTAATCAAGTCAGTGCATCTTTCCATTAAATGTGATTTTTGTGTGGAAGAAATTAATTACTAGTAAGTAGATTATTTTTTAATTCTATAATAAATAGAATACTATATATATATATTAATTAAAAATAACTATGTAACTATTTTTTAATATTAAATATTCTGTATATATAATAACCACTTCCTTATAAATAAATTATCAAATCCATTTTACAGATAATGACATTAAATGAACCATGAACCAATTGCCGTTTGATTGTTACTTTTCCTTCCAGATCACCCACGGTATGGCGAGACATTTATAGCAAAAAATTGCGATGCAAGTAGAAAAAGAAGGGGGAAGCAATTTTATCTACACCACAGTTGTTAAAAAAGGCAACTGTCATTTAAGCTACTGATTATGGTAAATACAAGAAATCTATCATTATTAGGGCATGTATTTTAGTATTTGTTAACATCACTTTTTGAAAAATTGAGTTATTAAAAACATTAAAAATTATGCCAGTGCTAATTTATTTATATTATATATTATAAATATATTATATATTTATATATATGCATATATATATATATATATATAAATACATAGTGATCATAAAATATTTTCATACCTTATTTGAGCATCATAACGCCAGAAAATAATATATTAAATATTTTGTTGCATTGAAATAATATAAATGTAAAATGATTTGTGAATAATAATTCATTATTCAAGTTGCTTAATAAAATTTAAGAAAACTTTTTATGCACATACATATTTTCTATAGATATTTATAGCTAGCTGATCTTACTTTTCCTATTTCGTTTTATGTTTGTATTAAGAATTTTTTTTTTTTTTTTTTTTTGTAAAACAAGTATTTATTAGTTCAGTGCAATAATAAAACTATTTTTTTTAACACTTAGGTATACAACAACGCTTTCTACTGTCAAAGAATTTCTAAATATTCAATAATTTTACTAAAAATTATATATATAAAAATATTAAATTATCATATAAATATATACATATATATACATTTTTATCAAGATCAACTTCAGTTTCTCGATATGTAATCATAAATATTTTAACTTTTTTTATCTTTAAATTATTTGCTCACTAATAGCCACATTCTAAGAATCAAAGCGTGATCAAAATTACTCTTTAGCAAATTGACTCCTACAAAGAGCATATACACTGAAGTGACAAAAGTCATGGGATAATATGCAATTTTCAGATATCAGGGGAGAACAGGTATAAATGCGCAGTGCTTTCGCAGAGCTTGTTCTTATTCATGAAGAGGTTTTGACTGATGATGACCGGACGACGGGAATTTTTGAAAGCGGAATGTAGTTGGAGCTAGACGCATGGGTCATGCCATTTCGAAATTGTTAGGGAATTCAACATTCCCAGATCCACTCAAGAGTGTGCCGAGAGTATGACATTTCAGGCAGAAGCGCAGTGGTCGACCGCCTGACTTAACGACCGAGACCGGCGACGTGCAAAGAGTCGTTTCTAACAGACAAGCAACACTGCGTCGAATAACCGCAGAAATCAATGTGGGACGTACAAGGGACTTGTCTGTTAGAACTGTGCGGAGAAATTTGGCTTTCTTGGGCTATTCCAGCAGAAGACCGACTCCAGTGCCTTTTACTGATAGAACGACATCGCTTGGCGACTCCGGGCACGTGAGCATATCGGTTGGTCCCGAGAATGAATGGAAAACCGTGGCCTGGTCCGATGAGTCAGGATTTCAGTGGGTAAGAGCTGGTGGTAGGGTTCGAGTGTGGCGCAGACCCCACGAAGCCATGGACCCAAACTGTCAGCAAGGCACTGTTCGAGCTGGTGGTGGCTCCGTAATGGTGTGGGGCTGTTTTTCATGGCATGGACTTGGTCCTCTGGTGCGACTGGACCGAACATTGAATGGAAATGCTTATATTCAGCTACTTGGAGATCACTTGCAGCCATTCATGGACTTCATGTACCCAAACAACGATGGGATTTTTATGGATGACAATGCGCCATGTCACCGGGCCACAACTTTCGCGATTGGTTTGAAGAACATTCTGGACAATTCCAACGAATGATCTGGCCACCTAGATCGCCCGACATGAATCCCATCGAGCATTTATGGGACATCATCGAGAGGTCTGTTGGTGCCCAAAATCCTGCACCATCAACGCTTTCACAATTATGGACGTCTGTCGAGACATCATGGCTCAATATTCTTGCAGAAGACTTCCAATGACTTGTTGAATCCATGCCACGTCGAGTTGCTACACTTTGCCGAGCGAAAGGAGGGCCGACACGATATTAAGGGGTATCCCATGACTTTTGTCACTTCAGTGTATATATATTTGAAATTTAAGCTTTGAAGTAAGTTTATAAAACTGTTATTAAGTTTTTACTTCATATGTTCATATTTTTGAGTTACACACACACACACACACACACACACACACACACACACACACACACACACATATATATATATATATATATATATATATATATTGTAATTGAACAGATTCACATCCTTTAAATCACTTGCCCAAAAATTCAGACCTTCAACCCCAATTGGTGCGTCCAAAAATTGCCACTTACCAGCTTCCCTTCCCTTTCCCAATCAATGTGTGATCAAATTTATTGATTAAAAAATTGAATCATGAAGACGACATAGATATATTTGAAAATTATGTTTTAAAGTAAATTTATTAAACTATAGTTTTCAGGTTATATATATATGTAATTGTATATGTAAATTTATATCAACATTTAACTTGAACTCATATCAAGAATATAAATATATGTCAAGAAAATCTCTATGTACAGTTTATAACAAGAGCAAGATTAGTTTTCTCGATATATACCATAAATACTTTAATTTTGTCATACCTTTAAAAATACTTACCCGCAATATTTGTAAATTATGTTACTAAGTAAATTTGTTAAACTTTTTATACCATATGTTCATATTTTAGGTATATATAAATATGATCAATATTCGTTATACATTTCAATATATATATATATTAATATTTATATAGAAAATCAACTTAAAATACTCAATCCATCAATATTTCAAACTATTTTGTTTTTTTTAAAATTTTTAATTTACTATAAAATATGCATTTTACACACCTTTAACAATTTCATCGAATCATTCCAGAACTGAGAAGTTCAAAAGGAAAAAAACACAAAAATTCAACATTTCTTCAGCACACCACAAAAGCTGCAAATAAGAAGGAAAAAAAGCGTCGAATCCTGTAAGTAGCGGGATGATTGCGAGATTTATTTCACTTCGCTTCAAGACGATATTTAAAGCTTTTCCATCACCCCTGTTAAGTCTTTTACACAGTTAATAATGTATACCTTAACTCGAGCATTTTTTATTCAGAAAACTACCAGCTATAAGACGTCTCCACCTCATTTAACAATCCCCCTCATATTTTGCGCCAGAAATGTGGATTTTTGAATATTGAAGTAATGTCCATATCTGGAAGTTTGGTGGAGTGAGGAAAAAAAATGGTAATGGTGCATTTTGCTGGAGTGACTTCGACTTCATGGGGATTGGTTCGTAGTTATTTATTATTTTTATTTTGAGAAACTTAGTCAATGTGTAGGAATGAAGCAATGGTTTTTGTCAGATATGGATGGCATTTTAGTCTTCATTATTTTTTTATTCGGCTAAAAATCTTATATAAAAATATATATCAGCGGTTTTTTTTTTTTTTTTTTTTTTTGGTTTTGTAAGAAAATATATTGCAGAAGCCATCATTATAGTTTTTTAATTCGTTTGAATCTTATATGATAAAGAAAGAAATTTGGTAAGTTATTTATCTAGACATAAGTTCTATTATTTTATTTGGTATATTGTTTATGTATGTTATAAGGTATTTATTTACTTCCAAAGTTGTTCGCTCTTTTAGGGAGGGATTGAAATGAAATGTTTTACTTAACTTTTGTAAAAAAAAAATATTGCAGAAGCCATTATTATTATTATTATTTTAATTTGTCTAAATCTTATATGATAAAGAAAATACATTGGTAAGGTATTTATCTAGATCTATTGTAAGGAATTTATCTAGATAATCGCTTCTTAGTATCAATTGAAATATATAAATGTTTTACTGGTTTGGTAGCAAATTGTATTCTTTAGCAAACTGAATTCTGAAGATGAACCACATGTATTTAAAATTATGATTTAAAGTAAATTTATTAAAGTATTCCTAAGGTAATGCCATATGTAAATTAGGTACATATTTATATTAAAATTTATATCGAGATGAACTTGAGCATCTATATCATCGTCATTCCAATAAATTTTACATATTGTTTTTTTTTCTTATAATGCAGCTGGAAGATAGACCGTGATCTTTCGCCATAAGGGCTGCGCCGATGTTACTCACTTTGCATTACCCAGGAGCGCGTGTAACTTGATGGTAAGCCACGGACGCGGAGTAACAATGCCCCCGCAGCGCTCTACGATCCTATTAGAACCGGGACCTACGGCTTAAAGTGGATTCCGAACCACTACAGCACCCATGGGCAAAGCCGGGATTTGAACCGGTACCTGTGGTACCGAAAGCCAGAGCGCTAGCCATTCGGCCATTTCACATATTGTAATTTACTATAAAATATTTGAATCATAGAAACAACAAAATATGCATTTAACAAACCTCAACATTTTTTTTGAATCATTCCAAAAACTTTAAAATCCAAAAAAAACAAGAAAATAAATTAGAAAAATCCATCATATCTTCAACACGTCACACACCTATGAATAAGAAGACAGAAAAAAAGCTTCAAATCCTGTAAGTATGAGGATGATTACGATATTTATTTCACTTTTACTTCAAGACGATATTTAAAGCATTTCCATCACCCCCTGTTAAGTCTTTTACACAGTTAATAATGTATACCTCTAACTCGAGCCTGATTTTTTATTCAGAAAACTACCAGCTCTAAACCGTCTCCACCTCATTTAACAATCCCCCGCATATTTTGTGCCAGAAATGCCGATTTTTGAATATTGAAGTAATGTCCCCATCTGGAAGTTTGGTGGAGTGAGGAAAAAAATGGTAATGGTGCATTTGCTGGAGTAAGTTCGACTTCATGGAATTTGGTTCGTAGTTATTTATTTTGTTAAATTTAGTCAATGTGTAGGAATGAAGCTACAATTTTTGTCAGTTATAGATGGCATTTTAGTTACCATGAGTATATTTTCAAATCGTCTGAATCTTAGATAAAGAAAACACGATATCACTTATTATCTAAAATGATAGCGAAATATCTTTCGAAAAACTTGGTAAGGTATTTATCTAGATCTATTAGCCAAGATATTGCTATTTTAACAACTACTGACGTCTATCTATCTATCTCTCTCTCTCTCTCTATATATATATACATATATATATGTGTGTTTTACTGGTTTTGTAAAAAAATATGTTGCAGAAGCCATAACCATCTTTATTTTTTTTGTGTGTCTCCAGCTTATATGATAAAACCCTTTAGAAAAATATCTATCTAGATCTATTTTCAAATATATTTTCATTTTAGGATAGATTGAAATATATAAATATTTTACTGGTTTTGTAAAAGAAAATGTATCGTAGAAGCCATAGTTATTATATTTTAATTCGATTAAATCTCATATGATAAAGAAAATACTTCTATAAGGTATTTATCTAGATCTATTAGTAAATAGATTAGCTTTTTATGGTCAATTGAAATATATAAATGCTTTCCTGGTTTTATAGAAATATGTATTTTTAGCAAATTGAATTCTGAAGAGGGCACATATATATATAAAAATTATGTTTTAAAAAGTAAATTTATTAAACTAATGTTAAATGTTTGCGTCATATGTCCCTATATTTAGGTATTCATTTGTATTGAAAGTTATATCGAGGACAACTTTAGTTCCTCTACATCAACGATATTTCAAACTTTTTCACACCTTGTACTTTACAATACCTTATACTTAAATCAAACAAACTTGAAAATACACATTTAACAAACCTCGACATTTTCTTCGAATCATTTCAAGAACTGGAACATTCAAAATCACGAAAATAAATCACAAAAATCCAACATTTGTTTGACACACCACACAGCTATGAATAAGAAAGAAAAAAACGCCAAACGATGAGGATGATTGCTAGATTTATTTCACTTCTCTTCAAGACGATATTTAAAGCTTTTCCATCACCCTCTGTTAAGTCTTTTACACAGTTAATAACGTATACCTTTAACTCCAGCATGATTTTTATTTGGAAAGCTACCAGCTATAAAACGTCTCCACCTCATTTAACAATCCCCGCATATTTTGAGCCAGAAATGCGGATTTTGAATATTGAAGTAATGTTCCCATCTGGAAGTTTGGTGGAGTGAGGAAAAAAATGGTATTGGAACATTTGCTGGAGTGAGTTCGACTTCTTGGGGATTGGTTCGTAGTTATTTATTATTTTCATTTTGTTAAACTTAGTGAATGTGTAGGAATGATGCTATGATTTTTGTTAAATATAGATGGCATTTTATTTGCAATGAATATTTTTTTTTATTCGTGTATATCTTATATGATAAAACACTTTGGAGAGTTGTTTATCTAGATCTATTGACCAAGATATTCTCATTTTAGGATGAATTGAAATATATGATGGTTTTACTGTGTTTGTAAAAAAAAAAAAGTATTGTAGAAGCCATTAATATTATTATTTTTTTAATTCGTCTGATTCTTATACGATAAAGAAAACACTTTGGTAAGGTTTTTATGTAGATCTATAGCATTTTAGTATCACTTTAAATTTTTAATTGTTTCAGTGATTTTTGTAAAAAAACGTATTGTAGAACCCACCCTTATTATTTTTATTTAATTCGTCTGAATCTTATGTGATATAGAAAATCACTTATGTAAGGTATTTATCTAGATTTATTGGAAAAGATATTAGCATTTTAGTATCGATTGAAATATATAAATATTTTACTGGTTTTGTAGGAAAATGTAATCTTTAGCAAATTTCTATTCTGAAGATGTTATTCATACATTTAAAACTTATGCTTTAAAGTAAATTTATTAAAGTATTATTACATTTTTACATCATATATCCATCTACTTAGGTATACATTTATATTGGGTTTATATCGAGATCAACTTGAGTTCCTCTATATCATAAATATTTCAAACCATTTCGATTTTTTTAATTTGCTATAAAAAATTTTAATTTTAAAAACTCGAAAATATACTTTTAACAAACCTCAACAGTTTCTTCAAATCATTCCAAGAACAAGAAATTACAAAAACTGCAAAATAAATAAAAAAAATTAAACATTACTTCAATACATCATACAACTACGAAAAGAAAGGAAAAAAATAAGCATCAAATCCTGTAAGAATGAGGATGGTTGCGAGATTTATTTCACTTCGCTTCAAGACGATATTTAAAGCTTTTCCTTTACCCCTGTTAAGTCTTTTACACAGTTAATAATGTATACCTCTAACTCCAGCATGATTTTTTTATTTAGAAAAACCGCCAGCTATAAACGTCTCCACCTCATTTAGCAATCCTCTCTCGTATTTTGCGCAAGATGTGCGGATTTTGAATATTGAAGTAATGTCCCCATCTGGAAGTTTGGTGGAGTGAGGAAAAAATGGTCATGGTGCATTTGCTGTAGTAAGTTCGACTTCGTGAAATTGGTTCGTAGTTATTTATTATTTTTATTATGTTGAACTTTGTTAATGTGTATTAATGAAGCAATGATTTTTGTCACATATAGATAACATTTTGGTTGCCATCAATATTTATTTTAATCATCTAAATCTTATATGATAAAACACTTTCATAGCTAGCTATTTTCTAGATATAATTATATATATATATATAAACCCATATTTATTATGGTGTGTATAATTAAAGTCCCACTTTCTAAATGCTATTAAAAAGTCACAATGAGTTCAAATTTCAACAGAAGATGCTTGAAGAAAGGGGACACTTTGTGGCATCGACAATTTGTCGAATATCATCAAGTTCCGCGGATATTTCCCATTCAATTTGGTATGACTTTGTCGTGGTGTATGGGCTCTTCCACTAACAGTGTTACAACTATTGAATGACTTTAAAGTAATTTTTCAGTCAAAAACTGCAACAATCAAGCATATTGAACACTACAGTTGGTTTAATGTGGAATGTATGCGAAATGCGTTGTTATTTCGATTGAAAAAAAATCTCTGGCAGCCGAATTCACTTTCTTTATGCTTCTTAGAGAGATATCTATTAAAACACTTTTTTTTTTTATGAAGTAACATTACCCCAGTCTTTAAATATATTCAGTTCAAATTTGAACTTATTGTGACAAGTGTTTCTTTTTTTACAGCATTATGAAATGGGAAATCACCCTGTATATATATTATATATATATATATATATTTAAAAAAAATGTATTGCAGAAGCCATAATCATCATTATTTTTCAATACGTTTAAATCTTATATGATTGAGAAAAAATCTTTGGTAAGGCGTTAATCTAGATCTATTTGCAAATATATTATCATTTAATGATCGATTTAAATATATAAATGTTTTCGTAAAAAAAAGAATGTAATGTAGAAGCCATATTATTATTTTCTTAATTCTTCTAAATCTTATATGATAAAACATTTTTTTTTCAATGCAGCTGGCAAACAGACATGGACGTCTTGGATGCCTTAAGGCAAGCGCTGCACAGACGTTACTTCCTTTTGCATTACCCAGGGGGCGTGTAACTGGAACATAAGCCACGGACGCGGTGTAACAATGCCCCAACTCGACGATCATATTAGACCGGAACCTACGGTTTAAAAAGTGGATTCGAACCCCTACTCCATCCATCCATGGCACCGCCGGGCTCAAACCCGAAACCTGTGGTACCGAGCGCCAGAGCGCTAGCCACTCGGCCATTCAGACCCCCTTTGATGAAACATTTATCTAGATATATTGGTAGATATATTCACATTATAAGATCGATTGAGATTTACCGGTTTTATAAAAAAAAAAAATGATTTTCCAAGAGCCAACCTTATTTTTTTATTTCGACTGAATCTTAAATAATAACAAAAATCTTTGGCAAGGTATTTATCTAGATTTATTTGCAAAGACTTTCACCTTTTAGGATTGATTGAAATGCATAAATGTTTTACTTCTTTTTGTATAAAAATGTACTGCAAAATCCATCATTATTATTTGATTTCGTCTGAATCAAATATGATAAAACATTTTGTTAAAATATTTATATAGATCTATTTACAATGATGTTTGCATTTTTGATTCTATTGAACATATAAATTATTTACTGATTTTATAAAAAAAAAAAAAATGTATTGCATAGTTCAGCATTGTTATAATAAATAATTTAATGTTTAGAACGCATTTTAATCCTTTATTCATAAGATTAAAGAATATTATTAAAATTTATCAACACACAATATTTCTTTTGTATTTCACTTGTAAACAAGATTGATGAATAGGTCTCCAGTTGTAATAATCTGAAATTGCTATTTTTTTCGTGCCTGTCATGAACAAACTTGTTTTCAGCCTGAAAAATATGTTGTTCATGCAAAATAATTTCCAGACACCAAATAAAATAAAAATTGTAGCACAAAAAACAGCACCGATAGAATAAGTATTGCACAAGTTAAAAAACTTTCCTATGGTTTGACTATCTGGTTTCAGAATATTATTTTAATTAAACATCAAACAGTAGTTCTTTTCCAATCTAACTTGTAAACAACATTGCTTAATAGAATTTTATAATCTGGCGGTAGTGGTCGGAAATTTTGGTTCTTACACCATGCACTTTTTATTTCTTTCAAAAAAAAATACAGTTCTTCAAAAATACGTTTTTCAATAACATTTCTTATTGCTATTTTTACTTTACCATTAACAAAAATTGAATTATGCACTCATCTATATATTAGAAACCCTAATAATTAATTATAATTTTAATGATTATACTGGTTTTTGCAGAACTAAACATTCCTGGTATATTTTAAATCTATTTACCTTTTATTTTATATTCGAAGTATAATTATCTTAATATATAATATTTATTATATAATAACAATTTTTCATTTCAACTTTTGGCTAAAAATGTAATGTTTAGTAATACTTAATTGTCTTATATGTCTTCCAATGTCTAATGTTTAAAGGTCTTCTTGAGAAACTATAATATTGCCTCCTTAGTATATAATTGTTTACTTTGAAATATATTTTGATTTCAAGTTTAAATTATCTGCAAGTACATTTTTAACCAGCATCTTTTTTTATTTTGGCACAAAAATATTATTTATTCGTTTATTGTAAATGGGACATATCAATAAATGTTTTATTTTTCTTTGCTTTGTACAGAATTAAGCATTGCTGCTTTATTCAATAATTGTTTCTTCGAAACAATTTATCCATCATTAAGAAATAATACTTCTATCTATAATCGAAGTTATTGATTTCTTAAAATAAAAAAAAATGAAAAATAAAACTGTAGAATTATTCAAATAATGAAGTTATATATGTGATGAGATAATGAAGTTATATATGTGATCATCTTAATTTAGAATATATTTTTTTGAAGATGCCATTTAATGTCGTTTGACTTTACATGTTTCGTTAGCTTGAAGTTATCGATTTCTTCTTGCCTTCAAACTTGCATCAAATTTTAAATAATTTTTTATAACAATTTAACTAACTAAACTTTTTTTTTAGAAAATTTATTGAAAGTCTTTTGCTCTTCTTCTACAAGAAACTGTAAATTTATGACCATGTGAACTTGCTTTTTATGTTAGCCGTTAGAAAGCCTTTCCTCCTTAATACACCTAGAATAATTCATCAATATCCTGTGCGTTATCAATATCCTGCGCATATTATCCCCAATGTCTTATTAGCTGGCTTGACAATTTCGTCGGCATCAACAATGGGTTCTCTTATGTCATATTATTATCATATTATGTAATATTGTCATGTCAACATGTTTGTTTAGTTCAGACAAATACATTCTTCCGTACCCCTTTCAAACATTTATCAGTTACCTCATTCCAGAAATGATTGATATTTTCTACAACTTCAATGATATTATAAATTTTCTAAAAGTCACTCCTGGATTTTTCTTTTTTTCCATAGGTTTTATCAATCAGTTGTAGGAATGTTCGTAGCAGATAATAAGTTTTAAAATTTACGACTTAAGGATGAATTGAAGGTTGAATGAAGCTCTTGGCTATGAAGCAACCACACGCTTACTGTCCTAAATTAGTGAAAGCATTGCCTTTGGTTTATGTTCATTGAATTGCTATGACTTATATTTTAAAATATTAACATAAAAATTTTAAGTAAGAAGGGAAATAGGAGCATATACGAATAAAGGCAAAGGGGAAATTTATTTAATATAATGCAAAAAAAAATCAGAAGATGATTGAGCTGCTAGCAAGTGGAGCTTTCTGTCTGGCACTTCAGAAAGAGAAGATTAGGGAGATGACTCTAATTGAAGATATTAGATTTACTATTTCGGAGAATCACAACATTACCATATAATATTGAAACAGCATTAAGTGGGATTTTACTGCATATATATATGTATATAAGAATCATGAATATTTTTTTTTTACTTTAATAAATAAATATTCACATTGTGGATATAAAGGAAAATTACAGATTTGTGCTACATTTTGAAATTTTGCTTCTTTCGAAAATCTTTGTTAGCCACAAATAATAATTCACAACCTCAAACCATTTACATTGTAATGATTCCATCCATGATTCCATTGCAATGTATCATCTCTCTAAATTATTCTCCTTTTATATCATATCTTCTGTACTCCTCTTATATTTAGATTTTATTAAAATTGGTGATACAGATTTTATACAAATCTTTTATTTTCAAATCAATTTTTAAATTACATACTTTTCTTATTTTCAGATTCTAAGGAGATGATGTCATCTCAAGAAATTGAAGTTATCCACCAACAAGATGGAAGATATGCAGTGACTCAATGTCAAACAGTTTGTATTCGGAAAGTTGTTGCAGAGTTTTCACTGCCTTCTTACCATAACCAAAAAATGGTACTTGCAGCTTCAGATGTGGAGTTTAGAAGAACTATAACTGAAAATTTATCCGGGCTACAAATATATAATATCTATTCCGATATATGCACGAAACTTTCTGCTTGGCATTGGTAGGTGGGTTTTTAACCGAGATCTCTAAGTTCGAAATAATAATTCACCATACTCCTGGATTCGTAAATATTTTAATAATCAACAAAAGAACAGACTACTCTATTGAGAAATTGCATTAACTTATGAAAATTTTCTTAACTTATTTCAAAATCCCTATAATAGGGATAAATTCCTATGCTTCAATATTTATGCGCTGTCCTGTCTCTATCCACTCGTTTGAACTACTGTTTCCCTATTTTTTATCACGTCCTTCACCAAATAAAGCTCTTTTATGGACCAATAAATCCCAGCCGGACATGAATGACGGACAATCACGTCCGATTCGGGAGAGACAAAAACCAAATAATCAATCGGCCGGAATCACAGCGGCTAATTGCAGTGTCTCTGTAGTAGCGGATCTCTCCATAACTGAACTCACAGCACACCCAGCGCCATCTAGCGCATCCTGTGGGAGTTCGCGGTGAACTTGCGTGTTCGCTTAATTCTAGTGCGTGCGGCTGGTAAGGTAGCGCAAATTAATGAAAAGCTTTATGTCGGTATCACCTTCTCTGAGGAAACTGGCAATTCTTACAGTGCTGGCAACACCCAAGAATGCAAGAGATTTTTTAGGGCTTAAGTGAGTCGTTCTGTTCGATTTTTCGTCTCTTTTCTAAGCGATTGAGTGTATATTTTTTTTTTTATTTCTTCAATAGTTCTATGGAACGAACAAATAAAATCTTTTGAATTGAAAAGGATTCAGAAATAGTCCTTTTCTTTTTCTCAAGTAGCAATGGTGAATAAAGGAGCGTGATTTTTTTTTTTTTAAAGTGTATTTAGAAAATATTCAAAGTCTCTATTGTAGATCATGCCATCACCAGAAAATGTGATGTAATCTTAAAAATGTATTTATTTGTAAGAAAACTTTAAAATAATTTTTTTGATAGTCGTCGGCAGAACATATTGACACACACAAAATAAAATATATATATATAGAAATTTTTTAAATCTTGTATGCTGTTTTTTTATTCACAGGCAAAATTCTGTGAAAAAAAGTTTAAAGGCTTTCAATTGAATGATAAATTTTCAATATTGGTAAAATATTTAATGCTGTGAAACCACATATTAGTTTTTAATTTATTATTTATTAATATTTTCGTAACAGGAAACAAATAAATTTGTTTTAAAATGTATGTATAGAAAAATTTAAAAGACAAATCTTAGAAGATTGACTATAATCCTATAATCCTATAATCTAACCTATGATTTAATTATTATAATCAGGTGACAAAATGATTTGGATTATTGTCAAGTGACAAAAAATTAAATATTAATAGGGTTAAATTAGGCTATAAATGCAATTTTAAAATTTGATTTGAAATTTTTATTTAATTCGAAATTCAGTGATATATCGAAAAATATACTTCACCTGTTCTGATTTCTGATCCATCTAAACTAAATACAAATTTCAATAATATTTTGTCTTTAAAACTATATAAACAGAAAATTGTCTATGACTGTCCCATAAAACAAAACTTTAAGGTTCATAGGTTTTCTGTAATGATGACTGTGAATGTTTTTTTATTCCCAATTCTAGTTCTGATGAAATAAAATTGATATGTAATTTCCAGTTTCATTCATTTCTTCATTTAATTCATTCCATTTATTTATTTTTCAGAGATTGAATTAAGAAAATGAATGAATCCAAGATGTGTAACAATTCTTATAAATCAATCTTAGAAGAGGTATTATTTTTTTTTTTTAGTTTTAATTTTTTTCGTATATAAAAATGAAAAAGAAGAATATAAAAGAGAAAGTTTTTTTTTTTCTAATGCAGCTGGCAAACACTTAGACAGTTTGGTCTTGAATGCCTTAAGGCAAACGCTGCGCAGACGTTACTCACTTTGCATTACCCAGGGGGACGCGCGTAACATGAAGATAAGCCACGGACGCGGAGTAACAATGCCCCACAACGCCATACGATCCTATTAGACCGGGACCTACGGTTTAAAGTGGATTCCGAACCACTACAAACATCCATGGCACCGCCGTGACTCGAACTCAAAATCTGTGGTGCCGAGCTCCAGACCGTTAGCACTCCGCCATTCAGGCCCCATATAAAAAAGAGAAAGTATGAAATAATAATAATAAATAATAATAATAATAATAATAATAATAATAATAATAATAATAATAATTATTATTATTATTATTATTATTATTATTATTATTATTTTCTTAACATTAATATATTTTGATTCTAAATAAGTTTAACACTTATACTTATAGTTAATACTTATTTTTATTCTTTGATATAACATATGTATCTATGACTGCCTTATGGCCGTTAGTTTTAAGAACAAACTAAACTAAATACACAGTGCGATAATATTTTACCTTTAAAAGTGCATAGCCAAAAATTGCCTACGTCTGTCCCATAAAACAACACTTTAACGTTTGTATGTCTTCTGTAATAATGACTATGAAGGATTTTTAAAAACTCTTGTTCTGATGAGTTAAAATTGATACGTATAGATTTGCCTTTATTCAGTTTTTCAGAATATAGATGTTCCACGATGAGTAACAATTCTTATAATTTAATCTTTAAAAGAAGTATTTGTTTTCAGTTGTTTATTATTGTCGTATATCTCCTGTATAAAAATGAAACGAAGAATAATATAGAGAAAATATAATTTAAAACATATATATAAATAAACTCTGAAATATACTTTAAAAAACTTGCAATACCTTGTTCAACAATTGATATATTTTAAATTATGTGTTAAAAGAATTATTTGTTTATATTCTTTTGATGTAACATAATTATCTAAGGCTGCCTTACGGTCGTTAGCGTTAGAAAAAAATATTTGCAAAAAGTCAAATAAGCAGGCCATTGTGCATCAAAATACATTCATATCCAAATTTTTATCTTATACAAATATAGTGATATTCAATGAAATACTCAATCAATGGTATCCATGTTGGCGGAAATGTGTGAAAACAAGCCTAAATGGCATTATCCAATCACAAGTTATCAAATGGTTTCTAATATGCAAATCAAGGCTTACGTCCTCAGAGTTGAATCAAGAGCTTGATTTCATTATGTAAGGACTTAAATCAGTTTGTTACGGTTTCGTATCACCATTAGGAAGAATATGTGAAGTCACTACTCATAGGACGTTTATAAGCAAGTCAGGCAAGCACGAAAGCAGTCAGATGTGTAGATATTTCAAGATAGAACGTCTATATGTTATGGAAACAATTTCAAAAACGATGTAACTGTTGTAAGAAGGGGTGGGCAAAGTCGTAAACGAATCAACTGCTCCTAAAGATAGATATCTGGCAATAACTGCCCGTTGCAATAGACAGTTTACTGTTCGCCAATTAATTTCAGAGCTGGCGGCCGCCACTGAAACTGCTGAATCGCGTTAAACGATATAAAGAAAGCGCAATGAAAACGCCATTGATATCAGAAAGCCAAGGGTAGGTGTTTCACTGTCTTCACAACAAAAGATAAATCCCTTTAATTAGTAGAACATCAGAACTGACATGAACACCATGGCTCCCATGTTCTCTTTACGTCAAAGTTTAGTTTTACCTGTTATTCTAAACGTATTTACATATGAAAAGAGTCAGGAAGACAAAATTATTCCTCGAACATTATGAAAAGTAACAGGTGTGATTGTATGGAGAGGAATAATGATCGATGGACGGATGTCCCAACACATTTACAACAGCCCACAGTTATCTGAATCTGGTCTTTGAGAATTATGTAATTATGTATAATTATATATGTCTTTTTTTAGAGGTACATAATGCATCTGACCTTTTTAGATATGAACGGTAATACTCCTCCACATTGAACAAAACCTCGTTGATGAATTGAGACATTCAGCGAATACTGTGAACAGAAAAGTCTCCTGATCTCAATCCGATAGACAACTTATGGGACTATCTTGGAAGAGTAATTACACATAGGAATCTTCCTCTTAGAAATTTAAGTGCTTTGGAGACAGCATTGCTGGAAGGGGGAGCTTAATAGCCCAAACTGTTAACAGCGTTGTTGCCAGTATGAAAACAAGTTTTTATATGCATGTACTATTCTGAAAAGATCACATTCCAAATTAAATTCGGAAGTCTTAATTTTTTTTTTGAGTTATTTTTTTCTGCACTCTCTTTGTCCCATTTTATTATCATTTTTATTGTTTCATGCTGCAATTATAATTCATATGCAGTGGTCTTAATTTTTTTCCTTTGCATTTATGTGTTATAATGTTATGTATTATTCCAGACAAATTCACAAAAATTATAGTTCACTGTTTCTGAGAAATTCATGAATTTATGCTTGTAAAGATACTTTTCAACGTTAGTGTATATTCAATTAATCGTGAATCATTAAAAAGAGTAATTGGTATCAATAAATAAGACTAAAAAAAGGCATTTGATATTTCCATTATGAATTGTTTGACATTTAAGTGCAACATTGACATGATTAATCAAAAATTTCTCTGTAAAAACTAATTTCAAAGCATTAAAAAAATATTCAAAATCTGTTAAAGCATATAAATTATTAAGAAAGCCATTAACTATATGAATGTTTTAGCTAATCTTCCTTTCGTTAACAAATAAATAATTATTCAAATACTGAGCTGCTAAAGAAGCATGGTGATAAAAAAAATTTGTTATCGATACAAAAACAGAGTTTTCAAATCTACATTTCTCGAAAACTATCAAATAACATTAATCACAAAATTCACTGTAATATATTAAGAAATTGTTATGGTTTTGTTACCAAAAAAAAAAAGTTTTTTATTTATAAAGTTCAGACACTTTTATATTTATTATTTTACTGAAATTCTCACTGGGGCTTAAAAGTATATGTTAACTATTACTAAACAAAGTTAATCCCAATGGAAATATCAAAAAACATATATTTAAATATTCCTGGTAAGATTAAACAGCAGCAATTCTTTTTACCATTTTAAGGAAATTAATTACTGAAAACCCCAAGATGAGTATTGTACAAAAAAAAAAATATATGTTAAAAAAAGTTAAAAAAGGATATGTTAACTACTAACAAATAAAGCTTATCCAAATGAAACATAAAAAATATATATATTTAAATATTCCTGGTAAGATTAAACCCCAGTAGGTTTTTTTTACCATTTTAAAAGAATTTAATTATCGAAAACCCCAAATTGAGTATTATACAAAATAACTGAAAAATGTAAAAGCGTATATATATAGAGAGAGATAGTTTTTCTATAAAAAAAAAAATTTAAATGTTTAGATAAATATCTGGGAAATAAAAAACGCTGCGGTTTTTCTACCTGGTATTTTTTTAAAGAATTTTTAAAAAAAAATGCAAAAAGCGTATATATAGATTTTTTTCTAAAAAAAAATAAAATTTTCCTTTTTATTTATTTTTTTCATAGAAAAATAAATGTTTAGATAAATATCTGGGAATATTATAGTTTTTTTACTTTTAAAATTATGGGTATTCTTATGGAGGGGAGTTTTCGTTTCCTTTATCACTTTTTTCATGCCCTTGATACTTTTGTTTCCTTGACCACTTTCGAACGCTTTCTTATTGGTTTATTTTTTTATTTATTTTTCACCAAGTTTTTCTATATAATATTTAAATATTCCTGGTAAGATTAAACCCCAACAAATTTATTTTAACCATTTTAAAAATTTAATTACCGAAAACCAAATTTCAGTATAGTACAAAATAACTGAAAAATGCAAAAGCGTATATATAGACAAATTTTTTCCTTTTTGAATTTCATAGAAAAAAAAACTGATTAAATAAATATATAGGAATATCATGGTTTTTTTTTTCTTAAAATTAAAAGATATTGTTATAGGGGAAAGAGGTTTTCATTTTTTTATCACTTTTTTCCTGTCCTTGATACATTTATCGTTTCCTTGACCATTTTCAACGTTTCTTCTATGTTTATTCATTATTTTTTTTTCACTAGGTTTTTTTTTATATAATATTTAAACATTCCTGGTGAGATTAAGTCCCCCATCATTACCATTTTAAAGAATTATATAAAACCCCATAGTATATATATATAACTAAAAATAAAAGTATATATATATTTTTCTAAATAAAAAAAATCAACAAATTTTCTTTTTGTATTTTTATTTGGATTTCATAGAAAAATAACTGTTTAGACACGTATCTGAGATTATTATAATTTTTTTTTTTTTACACTTAAAATTATTGGTATTGTTATGGGGTGGGTTTTTCTTCATCACTTTTTCATGTCCTTGATCAGTTTCTCGTTTCCTTGACCATTCTCAACGTTTCTTCTACGTTTATTTATTTTTTTTTTTTCCACGAGAATTTTTTTTTATATTATATTTATTTCACTTTCTTTCACGAGTTAATTATTCTATGCTTAAATATTATAAAATTTTCTCAAAGATCGTCTGATTGAAGCCAAGACAATGTTATTTCAACGTAAAAACAAGTAATATAAAAACAAAATTGTTTAAAGTCAATTTCTTCTTTTTTTTTCACTATATTACAGAAAGTCCTTTATAAATAGTTTTCATTCATTTTTTTAAGTTTATCTGGCGTCATCTATAGGTAGATATATGCAACTTAAATGTAAAAAAAAAAAAATTAATTAATTAAATTTAATTACTGAATCAATATTTGAAAAAACTGTATTAACATCAGTGTCATCCACTACAAGATAAAAAAATGTATTTGAACTTGAGTGGATGAATAAAAAAATTAGTTTATGAACGATCGAAAATTTGAACAGGGAGGGTATATAGGGAGAGTGTGAGCTAATAGCAGAAATTCAAGAAAAGAAAATCGCGTGGAATTCGACAGTTTTTCATTTTTTTTTTTTTAAATTGCTGTTATGCGTTTTGTTTTTACTTATGTAGTACCAATAAACAATAATCATCACAAGAAACATCACAAATTGACGTAGAACTGAGAATTCATAGTGATCAAATGTTGCAACCCAAATTGAAGTAGCACTAGCAAACAATATTTGGAAAAATTTAATTTTTTTGTGATTTTTGGCTATGTTGGATAGTTCTTACTTAAACGCTGTTGCAAAATATGAGTATCAGGCCCCTCCGTCTTGTATTCTGTATCACGCTGAAATTGTTACATTTCAGCTCTTCTAGGGTGTAATAAAGTCGAGCTAAACTTTCTAGCATTCTAGTTCTGAAAACAGAATAATATAATGTATAGATGGATACATTATTTTCTATATCATTGATGTTACAAAACTGAGTTTAATTCAAAATTAAACATTATTAACAAGGCACTTTTAGTAGTGTATCATTTCAATTTTGTAATATCATTGGTCAATTTCATTAATTATTAACAGTATCAATAGTTAGCTCCAAAATATGTAAACACATTGAGAGGAATCAGATATTTTTTAACCTTTAAACTTTTATGAATCTTTATTATAGGTCTTCATTTTTTTCAAATATTCAATATTCATGAAAAAACTTCACAAATTGAATTAGCAGCCGACCGAATATTGACAAATAGAAGCAGTCCAAATTAAAGTAGCACCAAAACTAAAATTGGTCAAATAAGCTCTTAATTAAGGTATCACTAGGAACTGATACTGACCAAATAAGCCATCCAAATTAAATTAGTCTCAGACACCGATATTGAACAAATCAAGCATCCAAATTGAATTAGCATCATACAACAATATTGAACAAATGAAATCATCCAAATTGAAGTAGACTTAGCCCCGATGCTCAACAAATGAAGCATCCAAATTGTGGCAGTCTCAGGCACCCATATTGACAAATGAAGCATCTAAATTGTGGTAGTCTCAGGCATCAATATTAAACAAATGAAGGATTCAAATTGAGTTAACCTCAGATAACAATATTGAACAAATCAAGCATCCAAATTGACGTAGCCGTAGACACCGATATTGAACAAAGGAAACATCCAAAATTATGAAACTTCAAACACCAATATTGACTTAGAGAAAACCTTAAACTGATATAGCCATAAAAATCAATATTCTTCGAACAAAGCTTCTCAAAGTAGCATCAGAACTAATATTGAAAAACAAAATGTCCTAATTAAAGTAGCACCCACCGAAAATTAAAATTGGTCAAAATAATTATTTTAATTGAGTTCCTGGAAACAATATTGAACAAATGAACCATTCAAATTGAATAGCCTAGGCACCGATATTGAACAAAAGAAAAATCCAAATTTAGATAGCATCAGGCAAATGTCTCAAATTATCTGAAATTATCTCAAATTATCTCAAACAAATGTATCAACGACAGCCAATATTCATCAAACAAAACATTACAAATTAAAGTAGCACATGAAAAAACAACGACAAACCATAGTTCCCCAAAATTGACCAAATCAATAAAGAATAATCCATGTAGCACCGAGAAACAATATTAAACAATCTGTTCGTAACATACGAACTCACATCACTTCAGATACCAATATTGACCTAGCGAAAGACATCAATTGATGTAGCATCAACAAACAAGACTCACCAAACAAGGCATCCCAAATTGAAGTAGCATCCTAACTAATATTGACAAAGTTAAGATTTCCAGATTAAAATAGCTTATAGTATTTACTAAAACAACGCACAACTGGATTATATTTACTGGTTATCAAACAAAAGTTAACCCCAGGAACATTTTGTGAAAAACCACAGCGTTCTAAGAAAAAAATCAGCAAAGAGGCATGCATTGATCGGATTTCCAACATCTCATTTTTATCCTCTTTTAAAACAACATAAAAATACACACAAAAACCAGTTGTGTGAACAAAATAGCTTAAATCTCCCCTCTACGAGCAAAAAATGTTTTTTTCTCCCAAATTTCAGTTTCTCGTGCAAGTTTGCTATTCCAGAGATAGAGGAGAGAAAATCTCAAATCAATATCAATGCTCGCTTTCATTTTTCTTTTTTTTTTTTTTTAGTGGAAAGCGCTTTTGGGCAACAATGTTTCTTTTGCATCTTTTGTGCTCGGATCTTGCCTGCGCATTCCCTACATCCCTGAAAATACTTAAAAATCCATTGAAAGTGTATCAGTGGGAAGAAGTATTGAATCTGTTTCTGCAGTTAAAATTGAAAATTGCCCCACCATGATTGTGTTTATGCCTTTTATTGTTTGAATCTCTCACAGGATAGGTTTCGTGTGGTGCTATTTTTGCTACCGTTGTTTTCTTCTGCAAACAGTTTCCCTTTCGCTCTTGTTTATATTGCAACAGAAGATATAAAAGTTTTTCATGAAAGATAATTGAAGTTTTCTTTTCGCTTTTATTTCTTTATTTATTGTGATTCTTAACTCGAATGCGCTCAGACAATTGATTGTGTTTTCTTCTTTGGAATGATTTTCTCTCGAATTCGAAGAGTGAATTTGCTTTTTGAGTGTGTAATTAATTGCGTTACTGCAAATATTATTTTAGTTCCTGTTTATTTTAGAGTTAAAAAATAATTATGAATGAAAGTACCATGTTGTTTGATTATGTTCTCTAAATATATTTCTGTTGTATTAAATAAAATAAATAATTCGAAATAACTTTTAAAATGGTGCTTTATAAAGTACTCCATGATTTTTCTTTAAAAAATAACCCAGAATATTAAGAAGGAAAAACAATTTAAAAACGCAAATATTATATGAAGTCAGTTTTGGGTTTAAAGAGTAGGCCCTATAGGTGTCTTGATCTCCAGTATTCAGGATAGAAAGCATTGATAGTTCAAAACATTGAATATTATAAAGAAAGTAAGCGATTAGGTTGGAGTTTATTTCCAAATTAAACATTGTTAACAAGGCACTATAAATAATATTAATTTTTGTATCACTTCAGTTTTGGAATATCATAGCTCCATAGCATTAATTATTAACATTACCAATAATTAGCCCCCGATATATGAAAATTGACTGGTATAAGATACTTTTTACCTTTAAACTCTTATAAATCTTAATTATAGGTCAATATTTTTTCCAAATAATTAGTATTTATGAAAACAATTCACAAATAGAAGGAAGAGCCGAACAAATATTGACAAAGTGAAGCTCTCAAAATTAAAGTAGTATCAAAGAATTAAATTTGTAGAATGAGCTGTTTTAATTGAGGCAGCACTAGAAACCCTTATTGAACAAATGAACCATCTAAATTGAAGTAGCCTCAGACACCAATATTGAACAAATGAACCATCTAAATAGAAGTAGCGTCAGGAACCATTATTGAACAAATTAATCATTCAAATGAGGTAGTCTGATGTACCAATGTTAACCTAGCGAAACATCTCAAACTGATGTAGCCACAACAATCAATATTCATCAAACAAAACATCCCAAACTGAAGAAGAAGCCGAATTAATATTGACAAAGCAAATAATTCCAATTTAATGCAGTACCAAAATTAATATTGTTCAAATGAACAATTTTGATTGGGGTGGCATCAGGAAACAGTATTGAACAAATGACACATCCAATTTTAGGTAGCCTCAGTCACCGATATTAACCTAGCAAAAGACATCAAATTATAGAATCAGCAACCAACATTCATTAAACAAAGTATCCCAAATTGAACTAGTATCGTAACGAATATTGACAAAGCGAAGCATCCTAACGAATATCAATAAGACGAAGCATCCCAAATTAAAGTAGTACTAAAAACTAAAATTGATCAAATGAGCTATTTGAATTGAGCACCAGGAACAAATAGTGAACAAATGAACTATCCAAACTGAGATAGCCTCAGGCATCAATATTGTCTAGCTAATCATCTCAAACTGATGTATCAACATTAGTCAATATTCTTCATGTTTCAAATTGAAGTAGAGCATGAACGAATATTGAGAAAGCAATGTGTCCCATACTTTAGTAGCAACAAAAAATTAAATTGACCAAAGGAATTACTCTTAATTGATGTAGCACCAAGAAACAATATTTAACAGATGAACCATTGAAATTGAAGTAGCCTCATGCACCAATATTGACCTAGCAAAAAAGACTTCAAATTGTAGAGCCAACAACCAATATTCATCAAACAAAGCATCTGAAATTGAAATAATTTTCTAACCAACATTGATAAAGCGAAGCCCAAATTAGCGTAGCACTGAAAACTAAAATTGGTTAAATGAATTATATTAATTGAGTACTAGGAACAAATATTGAAACAATTGAAACATCCAAATTTAGATAGCCTCAGGCATGGATATTGTCTAGCTAATCGTCCCAAACTGATGTATCAACAACAATCAATATACATCAAATAGAATATTCCAAATTGAAGTAGTATATGAGCGAATATAGACAAAGCAAAATATCTCATGTTAGAGTAGTACCAAAAACCGAAATTGACCAATGAATTATTCTTATTTGATGTAGCACCAGGAACCAATATTGAACAGATGAAACATCCAAATTAAGGTATCTTCAGACACAATATTGACCTAGCGAAACATCTCAAACTGATGTAGCCACCAACAATCAATATTCATCAAACAAAGTATAGAAAATTGAAGTTGCAACGTAACGAATATTGGCAAAGAGAAGTATTCCAGATTAAAACAAACTATAATATTTACCAAATCAACGCAACACTGGATTATATTTACTGATTATCAAATAAAAGTGAATACCAGGTACATTTCGTGGAAACCCTCAGTGTTCTAAAACAAAGCAATCACCAACGAACGCAAAGAGGGCTGCATTGATCGGATTTAACACATCTCATTTTTATCCTCTTTAAAAGAACACCAAAAATACACACAAAACCAGTTGTATGAATAAAATAGCTTAAATCTCCCTTCTACAAGCAAAAAAAAAATTTTTTTTTTCCTTTTACTTAGAGTTTAAAAAAAATTATGAGTGGAAGTGCTATGCTGTTCGATTATGTTCTCCAAAATACTTTTTGTAGTATTAAGCAAAACAAATATTTAGAAATAACCTTTAAAATAGTACTGTATAAAGTACTCGAATAGTTTTCTAACAAAAAAGTAACCCATAATATTTGGGTGGGAAAAAAAATGGAAAAACACAAATTTTATATGTAAGTCAATTTTGTGTTTACGGAGTGCCTGTCCCCATAGGGAACTTGAACTTCTGTATTCAGGATATAAAGCATTTATAGTTGAAATAATTAAATATTGTAAAGCAGATATTTTCTATCCAGTGTAATACGTAAAAATCACGGAATTAGCGAATGTCTGTATGACCTCCGTAAGAACTACAGATTAAATATGAATTTTACCACGAGTTGTTCCATCGCGATTGGTGATCGACCATGAGCTGAGAAATGCGGACTTCATTGAGAAGTGAAGGAAACTGACAACATGCTCTTGACGGATTTTTTTTTTTGGTGAAGAATGGTGAGAGTTTTGCAACGAGTCGACCAATATTGTTTTTCCCCCCTCCTAAGTGACTGAATAGGCAAGAATTTTCCGCCTATTTTCAAAATCCGCCCCTTGTGGTGTCGAGAATCACACCGTGTGACAGTCGGTACTTGGGTATCTAAGTTATATCCTTAATATTTAACTTTTGTATATAAATTTTGTATATATATATATATATATGTAAATAAAAATTTAAAGTGTTCCCAAGAACCTGAATGTGGCTCTGTTTTCGAAGCAGTTATACATATAATAAAGGCAGAGACGTTATAACACCAACAATTAATCTTCATCAAACAAAGCATTTCAGATTGAAGTAGCACCCTAACGAATATTGACAAAGTGAAGAATCATTATTAAAAAAATCATCGTATTTACCAAAATAACACAAGGCTGGATTATATTTACTGGTTATCAAACAAAAGTTAATCCCAGGAACATTTTGTGTAAAACCACAGAGTTCTAAAAGAAAAAAACACCATCGAAAGCAAAGAAAGATGCATTGATCGGATTTACCACATCTCATTTTTATCCTCTTTTAAAAAAGAACACAAAAATATACACAAAGCCAGTTGTGTGAATAAAATAGCTTAAATCTTCCCTCTACATGCAAAAAATGTTTTTTTCTCCTAAATTTGAGTTTCTCGTGCAAGTTTACTATTCCAGAGATAGAGGAGAGAAAAAATCTCAAATCAATATCAATGCTCGCTTTCATTTTTCTTTTTTTTTTTAGTGGAAAGCGCTTTTGGACAACAATGTTTCTTTTGCATCTTTTGTGCTCGGATCTTGCCTGCACATTCCCTACATCCCTGCAAATACTTAAAAATCCATTGAAAGTGTATCAGTGGGAAGAAGTATTGAATCTGTTTTTGCAGTTAAAATTGAAAATTGCCCCACCATGATTGTGTTATGCCTTTATTGTTTGAATCTCTCACAGGATAGGTTTCGTGCTGGTGTTATTTTTGCCGCTGCTGTTTTCTTCTGCAAACAGTTTCTATTTCGCTCTTGTTTATATTGCAACAGAGGATATAAAAGTTTTCATGAAAGATAATTGAAGTTTTCTTTTCGCTTTCATTTGTTTGTTTACTGTGATTCTGATCTCGAATGCACTCAGAGAATTGATTGCATTTTTCGTCTTGAGGGTTATTTCTGATCATTTCTTTGGAATGATTTTCTCTCTCTATCTCAAAGAGTAAATTTGTTATTTAAGTGTGTAATTAGTTGTCTTGCTGCAAATATTACTTATTTTTTTCCTCTTTTATTTTATAGTTTTCAAAAAATATGAGTGAGAGTACTTTGTTGTTGTTTTAGGTGTGTGTTAAACAAAAGAAATATATAGAAATAATTTTTAAATAGTTCTTTATAAAATACTCGAATATTTTTCCAAATAAATAAATAAAATAACTCATAATATTAGGAAGAAAAAAATGGAAAATCACAAATATTATATGTAAGCCAGTTTTGAGTTTACGGAGTGCTTTGGCCCCATAGGGAGCGATGAATTCCTGTATTCAGGATAGAAAGGGTTGATAAATAAAAACATGAACTACATAATGAACGCAAGTAATTGGGTCTGCCCCAGAAGTAAAAAAGTAAATACACATACGAAAAATTCAAAGAGAATGAAATTAGATATTTATGGGCTTATTTCTTATTACTACTATTAAATATAAGAAATAAGGGGGAAACACTAAAGGATGTAATAGTCATTGCTAGAAATGATGAATAAATGAACTGGTCAGGGCCGAACCCACTACCAAACGTCTGAAAGTTGGACGCACACGACAACTGAAACAGTTCGTCTAGGAAAACCGCAAGTTATACTGAGAAAACAAAATATCCTGACGAATATAGACAAAGTGAAGCATCCCAAATTAAACTAGCATTAAAAATTAAAATTTGTCAAATGAGCTATCTTAACTGAGGCATCACTAGAAGCCCATATTAAACAAATAAACCATCCAAATTGAGGTATATTTAACAAATGAAACTTCCAAATAGAAGTAGTCTGATGTACCAATACTTATCTAGCGAAACATCTCAAACTTATGTAGACATCTTACGTTAAAAGTTAAGTATTAACCTTTAATAATGCTTTATAAGTTACTATCATTACACCACACCACATCACTGTGCCTAAAGCTGAGTTCCCGCTTTGCAGTTTGAGAAAGATATGCGTGAGAAATCTTATTATGTTCTGAGACACTCTAAGGTCATATGATACCGAGACCTACGGCTTAAAGTGGATTCCGAAATATAACAAACATACATGCCACCGACGGGACTCGTACCAGAAGCCTCTGTTACCGAGCTCCAGAGCGCTAGCCAATCGACCATCATGCCCCCTTTTTATAGTACTCGAAGACTTAAAAAAATCCATAATAATAAGGAGAAAAAAATGGAAAATCACAAATATTATATGTAACGAATAAAAGTGAGGGCCATGAATGCCGGTGGTCTTGATTCAGCGTTGTTAGTAGATATATGTATTAAAATATTTCTTAAAATAATTACACCATTTTAGCCAGTACAAAGTTCCCAAATTATAATAGCACCAAAAACTAGAATTGGTCAAATAAATTATTTTAATTGCGGTAGCGCCATGAAATAATTTTGAACAAATGAAACACCCATATTGAGGTAGACTCTGAATCCGTTATTGTGAAAATGAAACATCCAAACTGAGATAACTTCAGATAGAAATAGTGAACTAGCGAAAGGCATAGCATCAACAAAAGATTCATCAAACAAAGTAGCCTAAATTGCAGTAGAACTCTAACGAATATTGACAAAGTTAAGCATACCAGATTAAAATAAAATATAGGATTTAAACAAAACAACGCAACGCTGAATTATATTTACTAATTGTCAAATAAAAGAAAATCCCAGGAAAATTTCGTGTAAAAACCGCAGCATTCTAAGAAAATGAAAGCACCAACGAACTCAAAGAGGGATGCATTGATCATATTTACCACATCTCATTTTTATCCTCTGTTAAAAGAACACAAAAATACACACAAAACCAGTTGTGTGAACAAAAGAGCTTAAATCTCCCCTCTACAAGCAAAAAAAAAAAAAAAAATTTTTTTCCCCCAAATTTCAGTTTCTCGTGCAAGTTTACTATTCCAGAGGTAGAGGAGAGAAAATCTCAAATCAATATCAATGCTAGCTTCCAATTTCTTTTTTTTTTTTTTCAGTGGAAAGCGCTTTTGGGCAACAATGTTTCTTTTGCATCTTTTTGTGCTCGGATCTTGCCTGCACATTCCCCTTTTTTCCTGCAAATACTTAAAATTCCATTGAAAGTATATCAGTGGGAAGAAGTATTGAATCTGTTTTTGCAGTTAAAATTGAAAATTTCCCCACCATGATTGTGTTTATGCCTTTATTGTTTGAATCTCTCACAGGATAGATTTCGTGTGGTGTTATTTTTGCTGCTGTTGTTGTTTTCTTCTACAAACAGTTTCCTTTTTGCTCTTGTTTGTATTGCAACAGAGGATATAAAAGTTTTTAATGAAATATAATTGAAGTTTTCTTTTCGCTTTCATTTGTTTGTTTACTGTGATTCTGATCTCGAATGCACTCAGAGAATAGATTGCATTTTCGTCTTGGAGGGTTATTTCTGATCATTTCTTTGGAATGATTTTCTCTCTAATCCAAATATTAAATTTGCCTTTTCAGTGTGTAATTAGGTGTGTTTCTGCAAATATTATTTCTTCCCTTTTGATTTTATGGTTTTCAGAAAAAAAATTTTCAATATGAGTACCGTATTGTTCGATTATGTTCTCTAAATTACTTTCTGTTGTATGAAACAAACTAATTGTTTAGAAATAACCTTTAAAATAGTGCTTTGTAAAGTACTCGAAGACTTAAAAATATAATAATAGGGTGAGAAGTGGAAAAATATTACATGTAAAGAATAAATGCTAGAGACACATTCACTCTGTGGACTTCATTCAGTGTTGTTCATGGATAGAAATTAAATTATTTCTTAAAATAATTACGCGATGTTTAGCTGTCATATTTGTTGAAATTACAAAGGCAGCATTGCACAATTGCAACACATAACAGACGAACACACAGTTATATATGAAATATTTTCTTAAAATTATGTTTGTTTAACGGTCTTTGTTTGTTGCCTTTTTTTTTTTCACCCTCTCCTATTAACGGTTCCAAGGTCTAACAGGCGAAAAAAAACGTGTAAAGTCCACAGTCTAACTTAAGGGTGAACCTGTCCTTAAAAGAACTTGCAAAGTCCAAAGTCTAACATAAGGGGCAACTCGTCTTTGTAAGGAGGATCTATTAACCATAACCATTTGATATGGAAATGGCTGGTGGAACCTTACTTAAGGTAATTTGTAAATTAACATAAATAATTTCCTAATATTGCATCTCTTAATTCATTGAAGATGGCCAAGTCATGAAATAATAGTAACTTGCACAGTTCACATGCAAGAGGGCTGAGATTCAGATAAGCTGGTGACATTTCTACAGTCAATGCTTCCAAAAAATGAGACACGATAGCGATTGTGTACATGAATTTAGAATCAAAAATTTGCCTACCTGTCTGGATTTTTCTAAACTTTCCAAATGACACATAAATGTGGGGCAGTTATCCATATAATAATTTCCGGAAAGCATTCTCCTCAATTCATTGCCTGTCGGTGGGTTGTTTGTGGCATACATAACTAAAAAACGAGAACCACATATGTGGTGCACAAAAAAAAAAATTTATACAACTATTTCCGTTTACTTTATATACAACCATAATTACCTTTTACATGGTTCGGAATTATTCTCAACAAATATGCGTGATGAAGCGTATATCTGATAGTAATTGCTACTACTAAAAGGCCTGAATAATTAATCAAAAATACACAGCGTTAATTACTGAATAAAGTCTACAAAAACGTATTTCGGTAATTTTTATAAGTCACTTTTGCATATAAATATTGTTCAGTCAAATATCAATTTATATAATTATCCTAAACTATTCAGTAAAGACATATTTACACAAATCTTTATTTTCTTCTCTTGTACAAATGATTAAGCGCAAAATTAATTAAGTTACCACCACCAAAGTCCTCCGAATCTTTGTCCTCGTGTACATATTTGTATATTCTACAGGTACTCCAAGAATAAAGTTATTCTCAACTATTCATTGTTCTCGAAGAGGAATTATTAATTAAAAAACTACCTAGCGTTAAGTGTTGAAGAAGCTAATAGGAAATATTTTTGTTATTTTAATAAAACAATCTTTGCTCAATTAAATATCAAATTTTCTAACTACTCTAAATATTTCCTAAATGACCAATTTACACAATTCTTATTTAATTCATTTTCTCCAGCACAAACACTCTGGTCTTTGGTACCACATGTTTCAGGTTCGAATCATCCTGGCGGTGGCATGGATGTTTGTTAGTGATTCGGAATACACGTTAAGTTGTAGGTCCCGGCCAAATTAGCCCAAACTGTGCGCGAAATTATTGTAGAGCAACAAACCAAACCAAAAAAACCTTCGCAAATAGTTAAGTCTATACCTGACGGTAGTTACCAAAGCATAGTTAGGTACCAAAATCCTCCGAATCTTCGTTCTCATGTACACTTTTTTTCAATTTAAGTTCAGTTGAAGATATTTTCAAAACATTATTTATTAATAGTTCTTCTTCGAAGTATTACTAATTAATGAATGAATTACTGAATTATTCGAATTTTGAATTACTAAAAACTGGAATAACTGATTGAATTGAATTGAATTATTCAAATCAAATTATTAATCAAAAAATACACAGCGTTAATTATTGATAAAAGTTAATAGAAACGTATTTGGTAATTTTAAATAGTTAAATTTTTCAAATAATATTTGCTCGAATATTTGATCGAATGAACTTTTTAATTGTGAACCAGGAATCAATATTGTACAAATGAACCATCCAAATTCAGGTAACCTCAGGCGCCAATATTGAACAAATGAAAAATTTAAATTTAAGTAACCTCAGACAACAATATTGTCTAGGGAATCTACTCAAACTGATGTATCAACAACAGTCAATATTTATCAAACAGAGCATTTCAAATTGAAATAGCACATGGACGAATATTGACAAAGCAAAGTACCCCATATTAGAATAACACCAAAAATTAAAATTGACCAAATTGTTCTTAATTGGCGTTGCAACAGGAACCAATATTGAACAAATGAAACATCCAATGCGAAGTAGTTCTCCCACACCAATAATTGACCTAGAAAAAGACCTCAAACTGTAGAACTAACAACTACGATTCACCAAACAAAGCATCCCAAATTGAACTAGTATCCTACGGAAATTCCCAAACTCAAGTAGCAGCCGATGGAATATCAGCAAACCTAATCGTCCCTTATTAAAGTAGCACCAAAAATTAAAATTTTTATAAGAATTTGTTTAATGAGATAGCACAAATAACCAATATTGAACAAATGAAACATCCATCCGTAATATCAGAGTAAACTATTGAACAAATGAAACCCAAACTGAGATAGCTTCAGACACCAATATTGACCTAGCGAAAGATCTCAAATTGATGTAGAATAAATAAACAATATTCATCAAAGAAAGCATCCCAAATCGAAGTAGAACCTCAGCGAATGTTAAGCATTCCAGATTAAAATAAACTACAGTTTTTACCAAAACAACGCAACGCTGGGGTATATTTACTGCTTATCAAAAAGAAGTTAATCCCAGGAACATTTCGTGTAAAGCCACAAAATTCTAAGAAAAAGAAAGCACCAACGAACTCAAAGAGGGATGCATTGATCGGATTTACCACATCTCATTTTTATCCTTTTTTAAAAGAACACAAAAATACACACAAAACCAGTTATGTGAACAAAATAGCTTAAATCTCTTCTCTACGAGTAAAAAAAAAATTTTTTTTTTCCTCCCAAATTTCAGTTTTTCGTGCAAATTTGCTATTCCAGAGATAGAGGAGAGAAAATCTCAAATCAATTTGCTCGCTTTCATTTTTTTTTTTTCTTTTTTCTTAGTGGAAAGCGCTTTTGGGCAACAATGTTTCTTTTTCTTTTTGTGTTCGGATCTTGCCTGCACATTCCCTACATTCCTGCAAATACTTAAAAGTCCATTGAAAGTGTATCAGTGAGAAGAAGTATTGAATCTGTTTTTGCAGTTAAAGTTGAAAATTGCCCCACCATGATTGTGTTTATGCCTTTATTGTTTGAATCTCTCACAGGATAGGTTTTCGTGTGGTGTTATTTTTGCTGCTGCTGTTGTTTTCTTCCACAAACAGTTTCCCTTTCGCTCTTGTTTATATTGCAACAGAGGATATAAAAGTTTTTCATGAAAGATAATTGAAGTTTTCTTTTCGCTTTTATTTGTTTGTTTATTGGGATTCTGATCTCGTATGCCTCAGGGAATTGATTGCGTTTTCGTCTTGGGGGGTTATTTCTGGTCATTTCTTCGAGGTAATTTTCTCTCGATCTCCAAAGAGTAAATTTACCTTTTGAGTGTGTAATTAGTTGTTTTACTGTAAATATTATTTATGTTTTCCTTTTTATTTTATAGTTTTCAAGTTGTACCATGTTGTAAATTAAGGAATGAATTACCATGTTGAAGGTGAAAGAACCCTGAAGAAAGCACCCTGTTGTTCGATTATGTTCACTAAATTACTTTCCGTTGTATTAAGCAAAATAAATGCTTAGAATTAGCTCTTAAAATGGTCCTGTAAAAAGTACACGAAAATATTGGGAAATAAATCATAATATTAGGGAGAAAATAATTAAAAAAAAAAAAAATCACAAATATTATATGTAAAGAGTAAACGTTAAGCCCTTATATGTGGGTGGTCTTAATTCGGTGTTGTTCATGGATAAAAATTACATTATTTCCTAAAATTTTAATTTTAATTTTATTTTTCTTTCTTCCTTTTTATTTTATAGTTTTCAAAAAAGATATGAGTGAAGTACCATGTTGTTCGATTATGTTCTCTAAATTACTTTCGTAATATTAAGCAAAATAAATGTTTAGAAATATTTTTAAAACAATGCTTTATAAAGTATTCGAAGATTTAAAAATCCAATAATAATAGGGAATCAATGGAAAATCACAAAAGTTATATTTAAAGAGTAAATGTTAGTGTCATATATACGTGTCGTCTTGATTCAGTGTTATACATATATAGAAATTAAATTATTAATTAAAACAATTAAACGTTGTTTAGCTGCCATATTTATTAAAATTACAGTGACAGCACTGCACAAATGCAACACATAATACACAAAACACAATTATATAACAAATATTAGCAACGTCATCTTAAAAGCATGTTTATTTAAAAGTTCTTGTATACCCTCTGTATTCTTTGGAACTCTTCACTTGACTGTTGTACCCTCCTTTACTTTACTTTACTTTTAAAAAACTAAAATTGGTCAAATGAATTATTTTAATTCAGCACCAGGAACCCATATTGACCAAACGAAGTATCCCAATTGAGGTAATGCCAGATACTGAACAATTGAAACATCCAAATTGGCGTAGCTACAGACACCAATATTGACTAGTGAATCATCTCAAACTCACATATCCCTAACAGTCAATATTCATCAAACAGAACATTACAAATTGGAGTAGCACAAGAACGAATAATGACAAAGCAAAGTTTCCCAAATTAAAGTAGCATCAAAAACTGAATTTGACCAAACGAACCATTCTTAATTGAAGTAGCACCAGGAATCAACGTTGAACAAACCGAGCATCCCAATTGATGTAACAATAGCTGATATTGATAATGATATATATACAATATGATATTGATATATATACAAGATATATTGAACAAATGAAACAACCAAATTAACATAGCCACAGGCACCAATATTCTCTAGCGAATCATCTAAAACTAACTACTAACTATCACTGACAATCAATATTCATCAAACAAAGCATTCCAAATTGAAGTAACGCATGAACGAATATGAAGAAAGCAAAGTGTCCTATTTTAGAGTAGCACAAAAAATTAAAATTGACCAAAAAAATTGTTCTTAATTGATGTAGCAGAGAGAAAAATTATTGAACACATCAAACATCCATTTTGAGGTATCCTGAGAACACCAATATTGTCCTAGGAAAAGACTTCAAAGTGATGAAGAATCAACAACCAAGATTCATCAAACAAAGCATCCTAAATTGAAGTAGCACCTTAACGAATATTGACAAATTAAACATTCCAGAATAAAACGAGCAACTGTATTTACGAAAACCCACACAACGCTGGACTATATTTACTGCTTATCAAATAAAAGTTAAACCCAGGAACATTTCGTGTAAAATCGCAGCGTTCTAAGAAAAAACAGAAAGCAGCAACGAACGCAAAGAAGGATGCATTGATCGGATTTACCACATTTCATTTTTTATCCTCTTTTAAAAGAACACAAAAATGCACACGGAACCAATTCTGTGAACAAAATAGCTTAAATCTCCCTCTACAAAAAAAAAATAGGTTTTTTCACCCAAATTTTAGTTTCTCGTGCAAGTTTACTATTCCAGAGATAGAGGAGAGAAAATCTCAAATCAATATCAATGCTCGCTTTCATTTTTTTTTCAGTGGAAAGCGCTTTTGGGCAACAATGTTTCTTTTGCATCTGTTGTCCTCGGATCTTGCCTGCACATTCCCTTTTTCCCTGCAAATACTTAAAAATCCATTGAAAGTGTATCAGTGGGAAGAAGTATTGAATCTGTTTTTGCAGTTAAAATTGAAAATTGCCCCACCATGATTGTGTTTATGCCTTTATTGTTTGAATCTCTCACAGGATAGGTTTCGTACGGTGTTATTTTTGCTGCTGTTGTTTTCTTCTACAAACAGTTTCCCTTTAGCTCTTGTTTATATTGCAACAGAGGATATAAAAGTTTTTCATGAAAGATAATTGAAGTTTTCTTTTCGCTTTTATTTGTTTTTTATTGTGATTCAGATCGAGAATGCACTCAGAGTATTGATTGCGTTTTCGACTTGGGGGTTATTTCTGATCATTTGTTTTGAATGATTTTTCTCTGTGTGTGATGTGTTTTGTGCGTGTAATTAGTTGAGTTGCGGCAAATGTTATTTTTTTATTTGATATGTTAAAAAAATATGAATGAAAGTACCATGCTATTCGATTTTGTTCTCTAAATTACGTTCTGTGGTATTAAGCAAAATAAATGCTTCGAAATAACTTTTAAAATAGTGCTTTATAAAATATTCGAAGATTTAAAAAACCCATAATAATATTGAAAAAAAAAAAGGAAAACCACAAATAATATATGCAAAAGAGTAACGGTTAGAGCCTTATATACAGGTGGTCTAGATTCAGTGTGGTTCATAGATATAATTTTTTTGATAAAATAATTATGCGATGTTTAGCTGCCTTAATTTTTGTAAAATTACAACGTCAACAAAGATTTAAAAGATCATTTTAAAAGTGTAAGGATCTCTGTACCCTCCTTTCCGTACCCTCATTTGCATCTTCTCTTGAATGTTGTACCCTCCTCTCCGTACCCTATTTGCGTTTCCTCTTGAATGGCTCCAAAGGGCAAAAAAAGTGTCCAAAGTCTAAAGTAAGGACCAACCTGTCTCGAAAGGAACGTGCGAAATCTGAAGTTTAACGTAAGAGTCAGCCCATCCTTAAAAGGAGCGTGCAAAGTCAAAATCTAACGTAAGGATCAGCCAGTCCTTGAAAGGAAAGTGCAAAACCTAAAGGGTTTATCCGTCCTTGAAAGGAAGATCTATCAGCTGTGAACTTTTCCCAGTTCGCTTTAAAACTTTTGAAGATGGCAAAGTATGGTAACTTGCACAGCTGTCATGCAAGAGAGCTGAGATTCAAATAAGCTGGAGGCGTTTTCTACAATAAATGGTTCCAAGAATGAGGCACAATATCATTACAATACATAATACATAATAAATTGCTTTCCTGTCTGAATTACAATACATAATACATAATAAATAATACATAAATACTGAAATAATACATAAATGTGGGACAGTTATCCTTATAATTCCTTCAGGAAGACAATGTTTGTGGCATACATAATTAAAAACCCGAGGGCAACAGATGTGATGCACAAAAAGAAAATTCAAGCAACGATTTCTGTTTATATGCAATTACTTTTTTACATTTGTTAGGAATTATTCTCAACAAACATGTGTGTTTAACCGCATATCCGATAGTAGTAACCACCACCAAAGATATCCGAATCTCCGAATATAGGTAGTTCGGTAAGTTCGTATATCCGAATATTCAATTCCACGATTGAAGTTATTTACAAATGTTCAAAAACCTCAATAAGAATTATTAATCAAAAAATACACAGCGTTAAGTGTTGAATGATGTTAATAAATATATTTCGACAATTTTTATAACTACATTTTTCATATAAATTCCATTCAATCGAATAACAATTTATATAATTATCCTAAACGATTTAAAAGCGACTTATTTACACAATTCTTAATTAATTCTTCTACTCTTACACAAATGATTAAGCGTATACCACATAATAGTTACAGCTAACAAAGGCCATCGAATCTGTGTTCCCATGTACTAACTAACCAACTCCATGGCATTGCACTCATTAGTTTGACCATGGCCTACAAATTACTGGCAGATTCTGAAACAGGAGGGGTTTATTTTTGCAGGTTAGGATTGCTAGTATACTTTACAATCATAATAAACAGGGACCTACGGTTTAAAGTGGATTCTTGTATCACCGAGCGCTGGTCACTCGGCTTTCAAATACACTTTTTCCATTCCATGATTGAAGTTGTTTTCTAATAATCAAACACAAGGATTATTAATAAAAAAAATACATAGCGTTAATTAATGTAAGAATTTAATAAAAACGTCTTACTTTAATTTTTATGGCTAAATTTTTCAAATAATCTTTGCTAAATATCAATTTATACAACTACCCTACACACGATTCATAAACGACTAATTTACGCAAAACTCTAAGGAGCCCAATTTGTCAAAAACCGTCTTGGGGAAGAAAGGGAATTAGAAATCGCAACTGACAACGTCAGTTCCGGAATCAGCACTTGCAACAACAAGTTATTACCATATTTTCCCCAGCATTGGATAAGTGCGTACTTATCGCAGAATCAGCGAACTTTATTGAGTCTCATGAAACTCCTGTAATTGCTCGGCCCTTCCCAAGAATTAAGGACTCCCCCTTATTACAGGGCGACTAACTACAATCATTCGGAATCCTTATTTAGAAGGCTTCTCGGGGAGGAAAGTTTTCCTTCCAATTACAAGCGATGGAACACCAGCGAACACCTAATGACCCCATCCCGTCGCATTTATTGTGCACCGGCCCTGTCAATCTTGTAATGCCAGACAAATAGCGCCTTCTCTTCGCTTCACTTCCGTCCCGTTGAGCCCCCAACGCGTTTTTACTTACTCCCGGCCACCGGATTTATGGTTCGGAAGAAAGGCAGACGATAGTTTCGGTTTCATTTATTCTCTCGGTTGTATTCGAAATATCGCATTCTTTTTTTTACCAGACGTCTATTAATGGATTACAAAGATAAATGGAAGGTTTAAGTACGATGCAAGACATTTAAAATCTTAAAACTGCATAAAAAAGAGCGAACGATATTTTCCTTCAATTTATTCTCTCGAATATCTCATTCTTTTACCAGACTTTGTTTTTAATCTTTGTTATCTCATAATACAAAGCTTAGGTACAATAAAAGACATTTAAAATTTCAAAACTGCATTGAAAAAGAGCAAACGATATTTTCTCATATTTATTCGCTTGATTGTATTTTTTGTATCGTTTTATTCGCAATTTTTAAAACCTACAGTAAGATATTTATATTTTTTTCTTAAATTACATTTATAAAATATTAGACAGTATAATAATAATAATAGTATATAGTATATAACTTATATATAAAAAAATAGTATATAGTATAAAATATAAATATTAATAAGATAAATATCATAATAAATAAAATTCTTCCGAGAAAGAAAGAAAGAAAAGCAGACGATATTTTCGGTTTCATTTATTCTATCTACTGTATTCGAAATAACTCATTCCTTCTTTTATCAGACATTATTTTTATCTTTGTAATCTATTTTAGAATGTTTATGTACAACACAAGACATTTAAAATTTCCAAACTGCGTAAAAAAAATAGCAAACGATATTTTCCCTGCAATTTATTCGCTCAATTGTATTCGAAATATCGCATCTTCCTTTTTTTTTAAATCCATTAATAGAATTCATAGAATTTGTTTAAAAGTTTAAGTTTTTAAAAGTTTTAAGTTTTTAAAGTACGATGCAAGCAAGACCTTTAAAATTTCAAAATTGCATTAAAAATAGCAAATGATATTTTCGCTTGATTGTATTTGGAATATGATGTTTTTTTTATCGTCTTTTTGCAATTTTTGAGACCTATATTAAGATATTTATAAAATTCTTTTAAAATTACATTTAAAGAATGAATGGCACTATAATAATTTTCACTTCATTTGTAAGATAAATAAAATACCGTATAAATAATAAATATAAATATTATATATTATAAAATATAACTAGTATTAATAAAAATATAAATAGTATAATAAATAAAATTCTTCCGTAATATTTAAGGAAGAAAGGCAGACGATATATTTGGTTTCATTTATTCTCTCGGTTGTATTAGAAATATCGCATTCTTTTTTTTTTACCAGACATCTATTAATGGATTACAAAGATAAATAAAAGGTTTAAATACGATGGAAGACGTTTAAAGTTTCAAAGCTGCATAAAAAAAAAAAGCAAATGATATTTTTGCTTCAATTCTTTTCGCTTGATTGCATTTGGAATATCATGTGTTTTTTTTTATCGTCTTATTTGCAATTTTTGAAATCTATAATAAGATATTTAAAAGACACATTTATAGAATATAAGACGGTATACTAATTTCACATTATTTGTAAGATAAATTAAATCCCGTAAAAATAATAAATATAAATAGTGTACAGTATAAAATATAAATAGTATAAGTATAAATAGTAAATGTAAATAATATAAATATAAATCGTAAATGTAAATAATATAAATATAAATAGCATAAATATAAACAATATAATAAATAAAATCTTTCCTTAAGATTTCGGAAGAACGGCAGATGATATACTTGGTTTCATTTATTCTCTCGATTGTAGTCGAAATATAACATTCTTTTTTTTACTAGACATCTATTAATGGATTACAAAGATAAAGGAATGGTTTAAGTACGATGCAGGACTTAAAATTTTTAAATTACATAAGAAAATTGCAAGCGATATTTTCGCTTCAATTCTTTTCGCTTGATTGTATTTGGAATATCATGTTTTTTTTTATCGTTTTATTTACAATTGATAAAACCCACAATAAGATATTTATAAAACTTTTTAAAATTACATTTATATAATATAAGATAGAGTAATAATTTCCCTTTATTTGTTTGATAAATTATAAATTATATATATATATATATGTATATAAATAGTATATTGTATAATAATAATAGTTTTATATAAATAAGATATGTAAATAGTATATAATATAAAATATAAATAATAAAATGAATAAAATCCTATCGTAAAACTTACTGAAGAAATGCAGACAATATTTTGGTTTCATTTATTCTATTGATTGTATTCGAAATATCACATTATTTTGTTTATCAGACTTTTTTTATCTCACTAATCCAATAATACAAGACATAAGTACGATACAATACATTTTAACATTACACTGCGTTCAAAAATAGCAAACGATATTTCCGCTTCAATTTATTCTCTTGATTGTATTTGGAATATTTTTTTCGTTTTATTTGCAATTTGTAAGACCTTCTAAAATCCTGTATCAATAATAAATATAAATAGTATATAGAATAAAATATAAATAGTAATACTCGTAACAAAAATATAAATAATAATAATAAAAATGTAAATATTATGTAATAGTATAAATGATATCCGTCCATAACACGTACGGAAAAAAGGCAGACGATATTTTCGATTTCATTTATAATATCGATTGTATTCTAAATAACGCATTATTTCTTTTAACTGTTTTTTTCTCTTTATAATCCTTTAATAGAAGGTTTAAGTACAATTCGAGACATTTAAAACTACAGAATTGAGTATATATGAACGATATTTTCGCTTCAATTTATTCACGTGATTGTATTTTGAATATTTTTTGCAATTTTTAAAGCATACAAAAAGTAATGTACAAAACTATATTTAATTTACACTTAATTTTAATATATTTGTGAGGTAAATAAAATCCCACATAAATAATGTATACGTGTCTATATTATTATATCCTGTATAAAGAACATAATATAAAGAATAATAAATATAAATAGTATAAATATGAATAGTATAATAAATGAAAACCTTCCGTATGACTTACGGAAGAAAAGGCAGACGATATTTTCGGTTTCATTTATTCTATCGATTGTATTCTACACTGAAGTGACAAAGTCATGGGATACCTCTTAATATCGTGTCGGCCCTCCTTTCGCCCGGCGAAGTGCAGCAACTCGACGTGGCATGGACTCAACAAGTCGTTGGAAGTCTTCTGCAGGAATATTGAGCCATGCTGTTTCGATAGACGTCCATAATTCTGAAAGCGTTGATGGTGCAGGATTTTGGGCACGAACAGACTTCTCGATGATGTCCCATAAATGCTCGATGGGATTCATGTCCGGGCGATCTAGGTGGCCAGATCATTCGTTGGAATTGTCCAGAATGTTCTTCAAACCAATCGCGAACAGTTGTGGCCCGGTGACATGGCGCATTGTCATCCATAAAAAAATCCCATCGTTGTTGGGGTACATGAAGTCCATGAATGGCTGCAAGTGATCTCCAAGTAGCTGAACATAAGCATTTCCAGTCAATGTTCGGTCCAGTCGCACCAGAGGACCAAGTCCATGCCATGAAAAAACAACCCACACCATTACGGAGCCACCACCAGCTGGAGCAGTGCCTTGCTGACAGTTTGGGTCCATGGCTTCGTGGGGTCTGCGCCACACTCGAACCCTACCATCAGCTCTTACCAACTGAAATCGTGACTCATGGGACCAGGCCACGGTTTTCCATTCATCTAGGGACCAACCGATATGCTCACGTGCCCACGAGATTCGCTGCAAGCGATGTCGTTCTGTCAGTAAAGGCGCTCGAGTCGGTCTTCTGCTGGAATAGCCCAAGAAAGCCAAATTTCTCCGCACAGTTCTAACAGACAAGTCCCTTGTACGTCCCAATTGGTTTCTGCGGTTATTTGACGCAGTGTTGCTTGTTTATAGAATTTACGACTCTTTGCAGACGTCGCCGGTCTCGGTCGTTAAGTGCAGGCGGTCGACCACTGCGCTGTCCATGGTGGGGTGTTATGCCTGAAATGTCATACTCTCGGCACACTCTTGACACAAAAAGATCTGGGAATGTTGAATTCCTAACGATTTCCGAAATGACATGACCCATGCGTCTAGCTCCAACTAACATTCCGCGTTCAAAGTCTGTTAATTCCCGTCGTGCGGTCCTCATCACGTCAAAACCTCTTTCACATGAATAACTTGAACAGAAATGAAAGCTCTGCGAAAACACTACGCATTTATACCTGTTCTATGCGATGCTACTGCCATCTGAAAATTTTTCATATTGCTATCCCATGACTTTTGTCACTTCAGTGTAAATAAAGCATTCTTTCTTTTAACAGACTTTTGTTTTTATCTCTGTAATCCATTAATAGAAGGTTTAAGTAGGATGCAAGACATTTAAATCTTCAAAACTGTGTTGAAAGAAGCAAAAGATATTTTTGCTTCCAACTTATTCACTTAATTTTTATTTGAAATATCATGTTTTTATCGTTTTATTTGCAATTTTTAAAACCTACAATAAGGAATGTATAAAACTTTTTTAAAATTACATTTATAAAATATTAGACAGTATAAGGATTTCATTTTATTTGTAAGATAAATAAAATATCGTATAAATAAAAAATATAAATAGTATTATATATAAATATAAATAATAAAAATAAAAATAATATATAATAATATATAATAGTATAAATATAAATAATATAATAAAAAAAATAATTCCATATGACTTACGGAAGAAAGACGATAGTTTCCCTTTCATTTATTCTCCGGATTGTATTCGAAATATCACATTCTTTTTTTTATCATTGTAATCCAATACTTAATTGCGATACAAGACTTAATTGCGATAAAATACATTTAAAACTTTAAAGCTGTATTAAAATATAGCAAACGATTTTTCGCTTCAATTTATTCATTTCATTGTATTTGGAATCTATTTATTTTATCGTTTTATTTGCAATTTTTGAAAACTACAATAATAAATGTATAATTTTTTTTTTTTATTACATTTATAAATATTAGACAGTAAATTAATTCATTTTATTTGTAAGATAAATAAATTTTCGTATAGATAAAAAATACAAAATAAAAATAATAATAAAAATATAAATATTACATAATAGTATAAATATAAATAGTATAATAAATAAAATCCTTCTAATCGTAAGTCTTATGGAAGAAAGGCAAGCGAAATATTCGGTTTCATTTATTCTCACGATTGTATTCGAAATATCATTTTTTTTTTAATAATTTTTTTTTTTTTAACCTTGTAATTTATTAATAGAAGGTTTAAGTACGATACAAGATATTTGCTACATAAATAGCAAAACTGCATAAATTACAAACGGTATTTTTGCTTCAATTTTTTCGTTTGATTGTATTTGAAATATAGTTTTGATCGTTTTATTTTCAAATTTTAAAACCTACGATAAGGAATGTATAAAACGTTTCAAAAATTACAATTATAGATTATTAGACATAATTTCACTTTATAAATAAAATCTTGTATAAATAATAAGTATAATTAGTATATAATATAAAATATAAATATTAACAATACAAATATAAATAACTGTTGAATATTTACTTTAATTAAAATAATTGGCATTCATGACGTCTTTTTTTGTTTATTATATTAAATACATAGTTATGATAATTTAACAGACTCTTGGATTTAAACTAAAAACAACTTAATTGTTATACAATCTCAATAAATGTATAATAAAATAATACTTTGTTAAAACTTTATCATTTTCATAATTAACTACCATATGCCATATTTTAGAAGAAAAAGAACGTCCTATATTTTATATACTTATTATTTGTCAAACATTCATTACTTAATGATCTCCCAGTTAAAACCCATCGAAGCATAAAATATTCGACTTTATTGTACCTTAAAAAAATATCCGTACAATGTTTTACGTTCTGTTTTTGGTAATCTATTCAAAATTCATTTTTTGTGCAAACTCTTTTTTTTCTTTTCCCTTCTTTTAAGGTTTTCCGTAATTAAACTCTTTAAAATGACGAAAAACTTGCTGTTTAGTATAATCACAGCGAGAATTTTTAAATTCTTTTTTATTTTTCTAAAGTTTTTTTATTTTTTTACTTTACTTAACACTTCGGTAATGTCGAGATCGGTTTCCAATAATGGATTATAAAGTTTTAAAGTCTTTTGTGTAATTAAAGGAAAAAAAACTTTCTCGTGAACAAAAACAGGGAAAAAGAGTGAGTTTATTATAGTGAATCATGGCGTTGTTTTAAGAGCTTTATTTAGAAAACTAGCGCAAAAAAAAAAAAAAAATTAAAGGAATTTTTATCAATAAGGTTTTTTTTATCTGTTATCGTTTCCAAACAATATTTACATGATAATTATTTATTGTTTAAACATAAAAACAGGATATTTAAGATTTATGGGATTGTTAACGGACAAATGTTTTTGGCGATATAAAAGCACATTCTATTGCATATATTTTTAAAATTGTGGATATTTATATTACAATTGATGGCGAGGTAATTATGATTGTCAAATAAACATTCATAATATTTATTGGATAAGGATTTTTAATACGTATCATCAAATAGAATAAATTATTTACCATTAAAAATTTTTTATGTTTAAAAGGTAAATAGTTTATTCTATTATGTAATAGTGTGATTTAAAACATTTATTAGATGGTTTTTCTCGATAAATATATATGCATGTACTCTACAATTGACTAAAGTATGTTAAGTCGTCGATTAATAACTCCCAATTAATAACTTTACAAGGCTTGTTACATATTTCACTAATTCTTTTGTACCAGGTGTGTAACACAATATAAAGATATCGGAATGGTAATTTTTGCCTAAATTTTATTCTCTGTACGCCATCTTTTTATGCATGCAATTCCAAATTAATCACTTCTTCATTCCAGAATCTCCGTTTCTGATTTTCCTTATCCTGCTCGCTATAGCGTTCATGATCTGATATATACTTTTCTTGAAATATCATCAGGTCCATTGTCTTCTTTGTCAATGTCTGAATCTTCATCAATTTCAACTTCAACAAGAAGTTACTTAAAAAATTCATTTTTTTTTCCATATGTAGTCGGCATTGTATGCAACACACTATTCTAATTAAAGAAAGCAACTAACTGATTGTAGAAACTAGCTGGTCTGAAATGAAAAAAAAAAATTCGCATTGCTATTCCATAACCCCAGTAATTGACCAATCGTGTATTATGGAACCAAAAATTCCGGAAATATTTTTCTAATTACTGAAAAACGACAGAAGAGGCGACAAATTCAACTATCGATATGAACGCAATAAACATATGTCTTGTTTTCTAGGAATAAAAGTTGAAGTTTATCGAGGGCTTGTGGTCATAAAATGACTCCCACGCGTCCTTTCGGGTTGAAAAGTCTGATATATATATAAATATATATATATATGATTAGGGTGCCACGGAAGAATTCCAAGCGTGCCCTGTGCTACGGTTTAGTTAAGTTTGGCAAATCTTCGACTAGATAAACACGACTATGTGGAGTACATGTCAATACAGAGATACTGTTGTCTGTTTTGAATGTCGGACATTTAGAATTGATGTATTTTATCACTAGAACTGTAGATTTGTTGTGGATTCAGTAATACCCAATATGCTGAATAAGAGATCTGTTATACTGCGTTCATATTTTGTCATAGAAATTTTGACCCTCAGAATTAATTACATTGGGTTAACCCTTTTTCTCCTCTCTTGTTATTTCAAAATAGAAAAACATAACCATCTGTGTATTTAATGTAACCAGTCCCATTAGAAAAGTAAGGCAGATTTAAGATTATCTCTACACGTTAAGCCTATCTTAAAGTCTTCGCTCTTTAAATTAGGCTTAACTCATTGTGTTCAAACGTTAGCTTTTTTTTTTTTTTAATTTCTAGGTAAAACAAGCTGTTTAAAACAGTAGATTTACCGTAATAACCTGAATTAAAATAAATCCTTAGACCATACATCCTATTCCTATGGATTAATAAATGATGAGAATTTTATATTATACTTTCTTTAAATTAAAAATGCAAATATCTAACTAATAAGTATTTTGTTCAAATCAATTAAGAAAAGTTTTACTTTTTAAAATTACCAATAGTTTAGTATTTTTTTTTAAATTTGAAATGCTATAAGATTACCAGAAACATCTGACAAGGCCTAGTGCATTTTTGAGCACTAGAGATTAGTTCGAAACCGGAGAATTGAAATAAAACCAAATGTTCCCTTGTCTACGTCGGGGAATCCTTACCTACGTAGATGAAATATGTGTTGTTCTAATGCAGCTGGCAATAGAGATACAGTTAACCTTTATGTCATAAGCAAGAGCTGCACTGCTGTTACACATTCAGCACTACCCAGGGGGCACGTGTAGCGTGAAGAGATGCTATGGATGCCAGTAACACTACCCCCATAACGCTCTACGATCATATTAGAACGGAATCTCCGGTTTAAAGTAATTCCGAACAACTACATAGCACTGCCGGAATTCGAACCCGAAACCTGTGGTACTGAAAGCCAGAGCGCTAGCCACTCGGCCGCCAAGCCCCGACGTAGTGGGAATATATACAAATAGCATAATTATGCCCAATATATATATAATAATATAGGAATATACCTTGCAAAGAATACTGAAAATCGAGAAGTACAATGCAATTTCTCAGGACTGGGTATCCTCTTTCAAAATAACAGTATCTAAATACAGCTACAACCTTGGTAATAATGAATCTTCTAATTCAAACTACGGCCCGTCGGGAGGTTCTATCCGGCCCGCGGATGGAATTTTAATTTGCCAGTCCGAGTCAAATTAAAAGAAATATATATATATTTATATATTATATATCCATCTCCTTTTCTACTTTGATTAAATATTATTTTTTTTTCCTTTTTTCAAAGAACTGATGATCTTTTTTGCTTTCTCTATTTTTGTTCTACAAAACATAAATCGACAGAAATAGCAAGCACAGACAACCTCCAATCGGTAAAGTATTAAAACGGAAGTTCTTTGTTAGTTATAGCTGTAGATTGGGGCCAACAAGTGGTATATATTTCTCGGGAGCAGATGGATGGGAATCCAATATAGGGAATTAGACCTCACATGTGGCAGACTACGGGTTTTAAGCTTTAGCCAGCTGCTTTTTCTTTTGCGCGAGTTCTAATATTATTGTCTGTTTATGGAAAGATTGCGGACATATAGTATCATTGTGAATAGTGGTGAAATTATTAAAAGTATAGCGTAACTAATGCTTGTTTGGGTTATTCGTAAGATATTTCAATCCCAAAATGGCTATTGAAAAACGTAAAGTTGATTCAGAGTGCCGTGCATTTAATGGTGAATGGACCTGGAAATATTTTTTTTTTACTGTTGTAAAAGATATACCAGTGAGTCTCATCTGCAATGAAGATGTAGCAGTCTTCAAAGAATATAACATTTCCCGTTATTTTAAATTTAGGCATAAGAATTCCAATTTCGATTTTTGAAAAATCGGATTTGGAATTCTTGTTTGCCTATCCCTGTTCTAAATATATGTGGTTCTAATGGTGAATTAGCAATCGAAACCATCAACTCTGTCCTAGTATAAAATTTTACATTTTTATGCTCATTAAAATAAATCATTTCTACTTTTTACAGCTAAAGGACATTTATTTCACTATTACAAGAAAAATACAAGTATGAATTTGCTGAAATAACTTGAAAAATGGGAAACACATCAGACAACCATTTAATAAACAATACTGGACTGATACAAATGGAAAAACAAAACCTCCCCTCACACACAGTAGCCAAACTAAAGACCGTCACAGTGTTTATTACTAAAGTCAGACTGCTGGTATAAACAAGAAACAGTATGGATAACAAATTAAGAAATAAATAAACGGCAATAGTTCTCTCAATATGTGGCCAATGAGGGAAGAGCCCTCACCCCTTGTTCGAAAGGAAGGGGCCATTTGTAATCATCAGCCAATGATAGCAAGAGTGGACTTCCAGACGAAGTATTATTGGAGGACTATTTGTTTTCATTTAAGCAAGAAGCGTGTTAATGGGGGGCGATGGGTACAACACAGAAATAAAGGCAGATAAAGTCTGTTGAAAAGGAGTGTTTTAAATGAGATTTGGGAAAGATTGCATTTGAGGTGTATTGAGATTTAATTTAATTTTATAAATCTTCCTTTAAAGTGGGGGTTAAGAGTTCTGTATTGTTGTTTTTTTTTTTACTTGTGGCCATGATTAAGAGTGCCATATTTTTTGTCCATGAATAAGAGTGTAATTTTATTACATGCATTTTGTTTTCATTAAAGCTAGAAGCGTGTTAATGGAGATGTTTAAAACGTAGAAATTAAAGTATGTAAAAAAGAGCATTTAAGAGATTTTGGGAAAGATTTAATTTGAGATGTGTTGAGATTTGATTTAATTTTATAAAACTTTTCTCTAAAGTGTGAATTAGAGTGATTCATTGTTGTTGTTGTTGTTTTCATTTATGTCCATGATTAAAAGTGCCATGTATTTTTTTGTCCATGAATTAAGAGTGTAACGTTATTATATGCATTTTTTTTTCATTTGAACTAGAAGCGTGTTAATGGAGATGTTTAAAACGTAGAAATTAAAGTATGTAAAAAAGAACATTTAAGAGATTTTGGAAAAGATTTAATTTGTGGTGTATTGAGATTTAATTTAATTTTATAAAACTTCCTTCTAAAGTGTGATTTAAAGTGCTGTATTTTTTTTTTTCATTTATAGCCATGATTAAGAGTGAATATTTTTTTGTCCATGAATAAAGTGTAATTTTATTATATGCATTTTGTTTTCATTAAGAAAATGTGTTAATGGAGATGTTTAAAACTTAGAAATTAAAGTCTGTAAAAAAGAGCATTTAAGAGATTTGGAAAATTTGAATTTGAGGTGTATTGAAATTTAATTTAATTTTATAAAACTTCCTCTAAAGTGTGAATTAGAGTGCTGTATTGTTGTTTTTTTCATTTATAGCCATGATAAAGAGTGCCATATTTTTTTGTCCATGAATTAAGAGTGTAATTTATTATATGCATTTTGTTTTCATTAAAGCTAGAAGTGTGTTAATGGAGATGTTTAAAACCTAGAAATTAAAGTATGTAAAAGACATTTAAGAGATTTGGAAAGATTTAATTTGAGATGTGTTGAGATTTATTTGACTTTATAAAACTTCCTCTAAATGTGAACTAGAGTGCTGTATTGTTGTTCTTTTTCATTTATAGCCATGATTAAGACTGCATATTTTTTTGTCCATGAATAAAGAGTGTAATTTTTATTATATGCATTTTGTTTTCATTAAAGCTTGTTAATGGAGATGTTTAAAACGTAGAAATTAAAGTATGTAAAAAAGAGCATTTAAGAGATTTGGGAAAGATTTATTTTGAGGTGTATTGAGATTTGATTTAATTTTTATAAAACTTCCTCTAAAGTGTGAATTAGAGTGCTGTATTGTTGTTCTTTTTCATTTATAGCCATGATTAAGACTGCCATATTTATTTGTCCATGAATAAGAGTGTATTTTATTATATGCATTTTGTTTTCATTAAAGCTAGAAGTCTGTTAATGGAGATGTTTAAAACGTAGAAATTAAAGTATGTAAAAAAGAGCATTTAAGAGATTTGGGAAAGATTTAATTTGAGATGTGTTGAGATTTGATTTGACTTTATAAAACTTCCTCTAAAGTGTGAACTAGAGTGCTGTATTGTTGTTCTTTTTCATTTATAGCCATGATTAAGACTGCCATATTTTTTTGTCCATGAATAAGAGTGTAATTTTATTATATGCATTTTGTTTTCATTAAAGCTAGAAGCGTGTTAATGGAGATGTTTAAAACGTAGAAAATAAAGTATGTAAAAAAGAACATTTAAGAGATTTGGGAAAGATTTAATTTGAGGTTATTGAGATTTAATTTAATTTTATAAAACTTCCTCTAAAGTGTGAACTAGAGTGCTGTATTGTTGTTCTTTTTCATTTATAGCCATGATTAAGACTGCCATATTTTTTTGTCCATGAATAAGAGTGTAATTTTATTATATGCATTTTGTTTTCATTAAAGCTAGAAGCGTGTTAATGGAGATGTTTAAAACGTAGAAATTAAAGTATGTAAAAAAGAGCATTTAAGAGATTTGGGAAAGATTTATTTTGAGGTGTATTGAGATTTGATTTAATTTTATAAAACTTCCTCTAAAGTGTGAATTAGAGTGCTGTATTGTTGTTCTTTTTCATTTATAGCCATGATTAAGACTGCCATATTTATTTGTCCAGGAATAAGAGTGTAATTTTATTATATGCATTTTGTTTTCATTAAAGCTAGAAGCGTGTTAATGGAGATGTTTAAAACGTAGAAATTAAAGTATGTAAAAAAAGAGCATTTAAGAGATTTGGGAAAGATTTATTTTGAGGTGTATTGAGATTTGATTTAATTTTATAAAACTTCCTCTAAAGTGTGAATTAGAGTGCTGTATTGTTGTTCTTTTTCATTTATAGCCATGATTAAGACTGCCATATTTATTTGTCCATGAATAAGAGTGTAATTTTATTATATGCATTTTGTTTTCATTAAAGCTAGAAGCGTGTTAATGGAGATGTTTAAAACGTAGAAATTAAAGTATGTAAGAAAGAGCATTTAAGAGATTTTGGAAAGATTTAATTTGTGGTGTATTGAAATTTGATTTAATTTTATAAAACTTCCTCTAAAGTGTGAATTAGAGTGCTGTATTGTTTTTCTTTTCATTTATAGCCATGATAAAGAGTGCCATATTTTTTGTCCATGAATAAGAGTGTAATTTTATTATATGCATTTTGTTTTCATTAAAGCTAGAAGCGTGTTAATGGAGATGTTTAAAACGTAGAAATTAAAGTATGTAAAAAGAGCATTTAAGAGATTTGGGAAAGATTTATTTTGAGGTGTATTGAGATTTGATTTAATTTTATAAAACTTCCTCTAAAGTGTGAATTAGAGTGCTGTATTGTTGTTCTTTTTCATTTATAGCCATGATTAAGACTGCCATATTTATTTGTCCATGAATAAGAGTGTAATTTTATTATATGCATTTTGTTTTCATTAAAGCTAGAAGCGTGTTAATGGAGATGTTTAAAACGTAGAAAATAAAGTATGTAAAAAAAAGAGCATTTAAGAGATTTGGGAAAGATTTAATTTGAGGTTATTGAGATTTAATTTAATTTTATAAAACTTCCTCTAAAGTGTGAACTAGAGTGCTGTATTTTTGTTCTTTTCATTTATAGCCATGATTAAGACTGCCATATATTTTTGTCCATGAATAAGAGTGTAATTTTATTATATGCATTTTGTTTTCATTAAAGCTAGAAGCGTGTTAATGGAGATGTTTAAAACGTAGTAATTAATGTATGCAAAAAGAACATTTAAGAGATTTGGGAAAGATTTAATTTGAGGTTATTGAGATTTAATTTAATTTTATAAAGCTTCCTCTAAAGTGTGAATTAGAGTGCTGTATTGTTGTTCTTTTTCATTTATCGCCATGATTAAGAGTGTCATATTTTTTTGTACATGAATTAAAGTGTGATAATATACCATACATTTTGTTTTCATTTAAGGAAGAAGGGTGTTACTGGAGATGTTTAAATCCTGGAAATTAAAGTCTGTAAAAAGAACGTTCAGGAGATTTGGGAAAGATTGCATTTGGGGTGTATTGAGATTTAATTTGATTTTATAAATATTTCTCTAAAGTATGAATTATTATGCTGTATTGTTTTTGGGGTTTTTTTCGTTTATGCCCATGATTAAGAAAGGCAATTTTTTTGTTTTTCATTTGTCTCCGTGATTAAGAGTGTAATAATTATTATATACATTTTATTTTCATTTAAGCAAGAAATGGGATAATGGGGGCGATGTGTAAAATAGAGAAATAAAAGGCAGATAAAAGTCTGTTGAAAAGAGCGTTAAGGAGATTTGGAAATGATTGAATTTGAGATGTATTGAGATTTAATTTAATTTTATAAATCATCCTATAAAGTGCGAATTAGAGTGATGGTTTTTTTTTTTCATTTATGGCCATGATTAAGAGTGACATACTTTTTTGTCCATGAAATAAAGTGTGATAATGTTATATGGATTTTGTTTTCATTTAAGGAAGAAGTCTATTAATGGAAATGTTTAAATCCTAGAAATTAAAATCTATAAAAAGAGCATTTAACTGATTTGGAAAAATTGAATTTGAGGTGTACTGAGATTTGATTTAATTTTATAAATCTTCCTCAGTGCAAGTTAAAGTGTTGTATTGTTTTTTATTTATTTTTTTTTATTTTTTATTTTGTACATTTACGGCTATGAATAAGAGTGCCATTGTTCTTGTACTTAAATTAAAGTGCGATAATATTATATGCATTTTGTTTTCATTTAAGAAAGAAGAGTGTTAATGGAGATGTTTAAAACCTAGAAATTAAAGTCTGTTAGGAAGAACCTTAAGGAGATTTGGAAAAGATTGAATCTGAGGGGTATTGAGATTTAATTTAATTTTATATAACTTCCTCTAAAGTGTGAGTTTGAATGCTGTGTTGTTGTTGTTTTTTCATTTATGGCCATGATTAAGAATGCCATATTTTTGTTGTTGTCCATTTGTGTCCATGATTAATAGTGTAATAATTATTATATACATATTGTTTTCATTTAAGAAATAAGTGTTTTAATGAAGTTGTTTAAAACGTAAAAATTAAAGTCTGTAAAATGCAATGTTAGAGAGATTTGGAAAAGATTGAATTTGAAGAGTTGTGAGATGTAATTTCATTATAAAAACTTCCCATAGAGTGTGATTAAGAATGCCATATTATTTTTTTTTTTTTTTTTTTCAAATACGGGCATATTATTTTTGTCATTGATGTTCATGATTAAGAGAGCGATATTAGTTTTTCATCAATTTTGTTTTCATTTAACCAAAAATTTAATTGAGATGTTTAAAATAGAGAAATTAAATGTCTTTGAAAAAAGCATTAAAGAGATGTGGGAAATTTTGAATTTGAGGTATTGTAAGATTTGAATAATTTTAAAAGACTGTCTCAGAAGTGTCATTAAAAGAGCCACATTATTTTTAATTTTGTGGACATTTTAGATTGTCATATTATTATTTTATTTCACGATTAAGAGTGTCATATTATTATTTTTTTTTCATTTTTGCCCATGTTTAAGAGAGAAATATTATTTTTTTTTCATCCATTTTGTTTTCATTTAGCCAAGAAACCTGTTAATGGAGATGTTTAAAACATGTAAATTAAAGTCTGTGGAAAAAAATGTTAACGAGATTTGTACAAAATTGAAGTGCTGTGATATTTGATTTCACTTTTAAAGATTACCATCCAAATGTGACCTAGAGTGCCATATATATTTTTTTTTTTAAGTTTATGACAATGATTAATAATGCCATATACATTTTTCATTCATGCATACGGAAAAGTGTGTGATATTATTCTTTCATCTATTTTGTTTTTAAGTACGCAAGAAGCTTGTTAAAAACAAAAAAGAAAAACTGTCGAAAAACATTAATTAGTTTTGGAAAAAAATAAATTTGAAGTGCTATGGAAGTTAATTTATTTTTGAATGGCTTCCATTAAAATTTTAAGTGTGAATAAAAGCACAATATTATTGCTTTCCAATAATGGGGGTGTCATATTACTTTAATATTCATATTCATTCACACATATTCGCATTCATATTAATAAGGGTGTCATATTATTTTTTCATTTATGAATTTGATAAAAAATGGATTTTAATTTTTTTTTTTTTGTTTTCATTTAGGCAAGAACGGAGGTGTTAGGTGTTAACGGAGGTGCTTAAAACACAGAAATTAAGTCTGTGGAAATGATGTTTGTACATATTTGAATTTTAAGTGTTGTGACATTTGATTTAATTTTTATTTCTTTCACCTAGTTTGACAAGAAGATTATTAAAAACAAAGAAAAGAAAGTCTGTGGAAAAGAACATTAGTGTTAATTTAATTTTTAAAGACTTCCTCTAAAGTATGAGTAAGAACACAATATTATTATTTTCCAATAATGACAGTGATTAAGTGTGTCATGTAATTTGTTATTTATGGCTACGATTAAGAGTGGATTATTATTTGTTCATCCGTTTTGTTTTCATTGAAGCAAATTATCGTGTTAATGGAGGTGTTTAAAAAGACTACAGGGAATGATGTCTAATGAGATTTGGAAAAGACTGAATTCGAGGTGTTGTGAGATTTAATTTAATTTTAAAAGAATAAATTGTGAATTAAATTAATTAAATTTTGAATACGATTCCTTAACTGTAACTCCATTGAATAAACTCCACTAAATTGTGAATATAATATATATTTTTTAAATATTGTCTAATTAAGAGATCCATGCTATTTTGCTTTTACATTTTTGTTCCTTATTACGAGTGGAATATTATTCTTCATCTGGTTTGTTTTCATTTAATCAAGAAGCGTGTTAATGGAGATGTTTAAAGATCCTTATTGAGATTTGTAAAAGATTGAATTTGAAGAGTTGTGAGATTTAATTTAATTTTAATATTCCACTAAACTATGAATGAGAGTGGAATAATATATTTTTTTACTATGACCACAATTAAGAGATTTATATAGATATAGATATATATTTTTCATTTATGTTCTTTATTTATACAGCGATGTTAATTTTCCATCATTTTATTTTCAATTAGACAAGAAGCTTGATTATGAAAATGTTTGAACAGAAAATCAATGTATGTGGAAAATAACATGATTAATATTTGGAAAAAAATTAATATTAGGTGATAAAAAAAATTAATTTTGTAATATATTTCCTTTAAAGTTGGATTTGATATGACACATTAATATTATTTTTTTTTTAAATTGGACCATTTGATATCTAATTTGTTTTATAAAAGAAATTGCATTACATTCTACTCTGGATAGAAGTACATTAGCATGTGTGAACATGATGTTGTCCTGGCTACAGTCCCTTGGTATCTCCAAAAATGAAGCTATAAAATTAATAAATAAATAACAGTATTAGTTATTATTTAAAAGAGAATAGTCTCCACGCGCAACACGATAAAGTTCCATTTTCAAAAACTTTTATTTAAAATAAACGTTGATTCTCGCGTGATTTTATTCATGTGTGGTTTTAAAAACTGGCATTAAATATGCGTTGCTATATCTAATGATTAATTAATGTCAAGTCACGTGCCCTGTAATTCATTTTAAATTGTCTGGCTTTGAAAATATCAAGAGATTATTGTTTCAATATCCCCAAAATAGTGTCTCATTTAAACATAATTAAACTTAATATAACCATATTTCGTAGTGTTCCTTTTAGCATTTGTATAATTGCTCCTTCATTCTAGAGTTACATTATTACATTACATTACACATCTTATTATATTCCTGTTGATATTAAATTTGTATTTCTCGTGGATATTTTGCAATTTACAGTTCCGATTTCGTCAAATTATCTTTTAACCCAGCGGCCGCTTTATTGATCTAGAAGGGATTTTGAAAGTATCATTGAGCAAATCATAAGCATATAACATAACTAACATTAATATGGTGATACCATGAATTGAAGCACCAAATGACAATATGCGAATGTAGCCTCTACACTGAATATATGAATAAACAATTAATTAAGGAAAGCACATGTCAATTCTTTAATGACAAATGATTCGGTTTATTGAATTAATGTAGCTACTTTTATCCATATTGACAGATTTTAATTATTATTTAAATATTTACAGTACAGTAGATAATTTACAACCAAAAGCCTGCAGTCCATACAGAATTGAATTTTTTCCAGTGTGATCTTTTTTTGCTACCCCTTTTACCGACCCCTGGGGTGTGATATCTCCCTCCGGAAGTGAGCAACCGATACTCCCTGGGGTGCCAATAATATCCCAAAGTGAGGTGACAATCAGCAGTTCATTGAACTTCACACATCATATTAAGCAATATTCTGTATTAATAAATATTGTTCAGATATGCGTATGTATAATGAATTTGATGCAAGTATATTCAATGTGAAATCTGTTATTTTCAGATAGTTTTTTTATTAACAGCTTATTCCGTATTCATTATTTTAGCATTGCCAATATTGCAAAAAAGCAGGCCGCCAAGCTAAAGGATTGAGAACCACAACATACCGAATGACCACCATAGGAGAGTCACTATTGCTACATAACCTATTGGTTCATTCGGTCTATTGGTCAGAGAACTCTATCTTATGGTTAACTCGGATGTCGCGGGTTCGAATCTACTTAAGCAGACTTCTACAGATTTTCTTTCCCACCGTTCAGCATAACCCTTTCAACTGTTTGCTTATTTTTCCAATAGTTTTGTGGTATTGACAACTGGTCCCTAATTGTACCGAATTTAAACTTATATTCTTTTATTTTTATTTTGAATTTTCTTTTATATATTTTTAATATTTTTTATATTTTTTTTGAGTATCATTTATTTAATTTTAGAAATTTTATCTTGCTATTTTTTCATTACTAACATTAAGCAGCCATCTAAAATTGTAAATTGTATCTATGAATTAAGATGAGGAGGTTGAGGAATCTATCCCTATTGGTACTCCGTAATCGGTACGCCAGTTGCCAGCGGTTGCCACCTTCCGAATGGCTACATTTCACGACTACCTACAAGAGCATCTTAGCCACATGGGTGTCGTTGACTCGCCAATCTGCCCACTTTGCTCCGACTCTAAAGGCTCGTTCTGACCGAGGCGTGAAACGTTGAAGTTTCACGCGGCAGGCAAGAGAATCTTTTCGACCCCTTCACTGCGAAACGTCAGAAATAGCATACGCCTAGTGAGTTCCGCTTCGAGTTGAATGTTGGTCAACTCGAAGTGGTGGATTTCAAACCGGTTTCAGGTGGCAGTAGTGAGGCTAGTGATTAGTCAACTCTTCACGCTTAAACACCTCTCGTCTTGGTGGGCAAGCCTTAACGGTGCAGACCACCTCCCATCTTGCAGTGCACTGGACGATGTCGACCTCAACAGAAGTTACGAGCGGATGGTAAGTCTTTACTGAACGTCAAGGCGTTGAATGACTGAGAGGCCACTGACAGGCGTTCTCTGAACAGAACAGTTTAGCACATTTTGCATTGAATTCACTTCCAATTTCATTTCTGTTGATCGAATTTAAGAAATTTATTGAGAAAAACAGTTTTTGACAAGAATATGTTGGCCCAAAAATCGTTAAAATAGCATTAGCAAATTTCTTCATTGATATAATTATTTTTATAAAGAACCCAATAATTTATTACAATATTTTCGATTTTTAATATAATATCACTATTTATCTGCACTACAACCGGAAATGTTTCCTTCTACTTCGAAAATCAAGATTTCAAATTTATTTTTCCATACTATTTTGACTAAAAACTTAATTAATTCCATTATTAAATCCTGAATATCTAGCCACATAAATTCGGTTAAATCCATTGCTTCAATTTCCGTTTTGTATGGATATAAAATTAAGTAAAATGTATTTTTCAAACTTTTGAATTGATTAAATCTCTCCGATAGAAGCTTGTTTTGCTTTTATCTCCTAAAACGCTTTCTTTTATTAATAAACTTAGTCATATATATATATATATATATATATATATATATATATATATATATATATATATATATATATATGAATAATGAAATTGATAAAGGTATACTTAATGCGAAAGCCCATGCGGCTTATTTTACTATCGCTTTTTAGTGTTTCCATATTCATTAATTTAACATATTTCACTGATAATTCATTTGCAAGGTTTTTTTTTTCTGTTGATATATTTTACGAAATTCTTTCAGAAAAACGATTGTTAATATTTGATTAAACATTTTTTTTTTCTCTGTAATGTTTTTTTTTTAGTATTTATTGTCGAGCTTATTTCAAAATAATTTGCGTTTTCAAAATGGTTTTCCTAACTGAGGAAAATATTTCATGATTTTTATTTACATATTTGTAAAGAAGATCTTGTTTCGTGATAAATATTTTAGTATTTTCAAAAAGTCTTAATAAAATTTATCCATTCAACTGAAGGAATTTTATTCACTTCATTGAACACCGAGGACATAAAATAAAGATAATATTACAATGACAATAAACACACAACACACACACTTTCAATTTCCTAATAATTGTGAAAATATTCGTTTATTGAGATATCTTGTGTTTAAAAAGTTGATAGCTTTTATTACAACTGGTGTTATAATGGAAAAGTGAAAAAAAGTGACTTTTTTCATTACAAAAATTTTCAATCGTTCATAAGAAACTTTTTATTCGTCCATTCAAGTTCAAATACATGCATACAACTTGTATGGATGACAATTGATTTAATACAGTTTTTTCAAATATTAATTCAGTATCATTCCGCCAGATGTAAGAGGAAAATTTCAACTTTATTTATAAAGGACTTTCTGCAAATAGTGAGAAAAAAAGTAGGAATTGACTTTACAATTCTTTTCGATCATTCCGTATTTATCAAATCATTCTGTTTAATATTGTCTGGAACATGTACCATTTGTTTATATTTGTTTAACCCCAATATATTACATAGCTAGAAATAAAATGATTTATATTCAGAATACAAAAAGTTTAAGAGATATTTGTTATAATCTACTCGATATGCATACATATGTGGCTAACGCTATATAAGCACTTCTATTTGCTTATGCCAATGCTACCAATTAGTTTAACATTGTAAGCTATTTCATCGCCGTTCTATGATACAACAAATATATTTCGAGCTAAAATTATGACCTACTTTCATAAGCCATACACAGGTGCAATGATATGATAGAAACTCAATTAGCCAAAGTCCATTTGGAAATATTTGTTTTTATAAATTCGGCATTTATGATTTAATATTTTCTATTGCCTATTATCTTTTTTATGATATATAAATAAGTTTATAAATGGGGGTTCAGGGTCATTATATAAATGTCCGTGGTGCGATCCCAAAACCACCATTGCTTTAACCGATCATTTATTTAACACATATTCGAACAATTTTCCCGCAACACTCAGGACATTGCTCCAACTATACCCGTCACGTGAGGGGTATCAATTCCTCTGAAGGACAACCCGATGCACACTCTGGGCTTGCAACTGTGATTTCATTTATGAGATTCCAATTGACTGAATTGAGAACCTCATTGCCCGATTATCCATTGCAATTTTACGCATGACATCTTTGGGAATCTTTAATTTTATTTTATTGTTTTTGCAAATGTCACAAGACTTTAGTTCACCCAATTGAGGAAATCTTTGCTCTACTATTACGGCTGCATCCTGGCATTTTGGAACTGTTCGCCAATCTATTGCAACTCCAACTTTGGAGATGTAATTTTGATCATGAAATGTACGCATTGAATCAAAAAAACATTTTGCAATGATGTTGTAAATAAAAATTGTTTTTTTTTCCTTTTATGTTCCATTTTTTTTTTTTTGTGTTCGTGCACTATTCCGACTATACACATTTAACCTTTAGGTTGGTTTGTCCAGCATACTAATTTAGATTTCGAATATATATATATTCCTTATTTTTGAGAAAAACGCATTGCTTTTTAATTTATTTACATAATTTTCAAAACGTGTCTAATCCTCAGTGTCCTGCAGTGAGGGCTGGACATCTCATGAGTAGTCTACTTATGGATGGAGGGAAATGAGCAGTTTCTGTTGTGATGGAGCACCCGTAGGTAGAATTATGACTTTTGCTCCGTGACGCTCTTACAGTCATATGAGATCGTGACCCACAACTTAAAGTGATTTCGAACCACTAAAAACATCCATGGCACCACTAGAATTCGAACCATAACCTGTGGCACAGAGCCCCATTCGGCCTTCTGGACTTCAAAATGTTCTTTAATTGAGTATTGCGAAAAATAATTAAAAATCAAACAGCTCCAACCACACGCATAATTTATCATATGAAATGATTAATGTCCAGAATAAGTAAACTTATCATTCAATAATTTAATACAGAGCAATTATTTTAATATTAATTCATTTCTTGTATCTTAAAGTTTTCTTGACATGAAAGTTTAATGAAAAATTATTTAAAAAATATATTATATATAACGAAGCATGTTGCAGAAACTGAAACACTGTATTTCAAAAGTTTTAAACTTTCAAATATAATTACCATTCTTTAGTTATTTTAATTCTGTAAAGAACAATATCCTTTGCAATTTTGCACAAATTTAACATATTTTTGTATAGCAGCCGATTTAAAGTTTGACGTCTCGAAAGTAATCGATGAAAATTATTCTTTTATCCGATATTTTTCCTTTATCGATATCTGCGATTAAATTCTTAAAGCCGGAATTTTATCGATTTAGCGTTTAGAAGGAAACATTTGCGAAGGCTTAAATTGGGGGCTTTTGAATAATCTATTGAAAAGATTTCTTATTTTTCCTCTTAATAATCTTAAATTAGCTTAAACGATAATCTATTAATGGGATATTTTATTACAGAGAGGGAAATATTGACTCAAAAGCCAAAAGAAGCGAATTAAACGATTAATGTTATTTGAGACTTGAATACCCATTCAATGTGAAGAAGTCATAGAATTATTTGGGATTTTCTAAGATTATATAGATAATTTTTGAATCATTTCATAATCAATGAATTTAACGTTTCATTATTGAAATTGATATCAAATCTAAATATAAATCTATACAAATATTCGAAATAAAGGAGCAGATTTTAAATTGGGTAATTTATGTGACGTCCGACTAGTGGCTCAGTGGCAGCGTGTGCAGTTAGTGAGCATTAGGGCCGAGGTTCAGTAGCTGCTGGCATTGTTGTAGACACTGTTTCGACTCGTTGGCGTTTGTGATGTTCAGCATCTTTCCTCGTTAGCCAGACTACCTGGTGGGGAATTTCCGACTTTTCTCCGATACGATACTCAAATGCCTATTTTTTCTGATTAAAGTCCTCACAGAAAAAAAAATGCTCTCCTTTTCTTGTTGAAGGGTTCCAAATAGAGAAACCGTGCACAACTTTTGAGTAACAATTTGTTTTTAGAATCTTCTTTTGGAAAACTCGAGACTTGATGATATAGAGCAACTTCTTCAGCGACATGGTGGCATGTCAGACATCTGGGTCAGACCTATGGGTGCTCCATCATAACAGAAGCTAATCTCCTTTCAAACCATCCATGAGTAGATACTCATTTTATGGACACTGTAGAACACTGATGATTAGATACACACACACAGTATGGAATCCATATAATATTTATACAATATAGCTTTTTGGATTTGTAAAAAGAGAATATTATGTTTTTTTTTTATCTGTTTAAATAAATAATAATTTTTAACGAATTAACGAATAGAGGAGGGTTCAAAATAATATTTTATGTATTCAATATGAACACCATTTTTTACACGACAAACATTGAATTGCTACATCTGCTTCGTCATATTGAAAATCCAGTAATTCTTTTTTTTTTTTTTAAATTTTGTCTTTGGACATTTTTAAATTTTGAATATATCTGGTCTAACATATATCTCTCATCTCTAATATTCTGAAAACTAGTTAGTGCAGTAGAAAATGTAGCTTTTTCTCCTTTCTTTTTTTTGTGCAATGTGAGTTTTATATTTACAGATGTAAGGCAATAACAGTCGACTAAAATTTATGTTAAAATTTTGGTTTAAATAATTTACCATATATTTACTACCATAAAATTTATCTATATTTTTATTCTCATACAATTTATCATACACTATGTTACCATGAAACTTTAGAGATAACTACATGGTGACAATGGAAATTGTCACATTCGAAAACAAGTCTTCTCATTTGTGAAAGCAATGACAATTTAATAATGGATGGAAACGAATGCAGAAATTATTCCACATCTATAGTTTTATAATATTTTTTAGAGATGCATGGTAATTTAAGGATTACACTATACTATACCTTATATTTACTAATAGAATTGGTACATAGAATTTGATCCATATTTTCTTTACCATAAGTTTCATTTATTACCATATATTTAATCTTATACAATTTACCATAGACTATGTTTCCCTGAAACTTTATTGGTAACTAAGAAATAATTGCCAAATTCTCCAACAATTTTTCCCATTTATGAAATCAGTGACAATTTAAGAAAGGATGGGAATGAATACAGAAATTATTCCGTATGTATACTTTTTAGAACATTTTTTAGAGATGCATGGTAATTCAAGAATTACACTGTATACATTTATTCTAAAATCAATTTCATTCTCGAACGGCTACTATTCGAGCCTACTGTACCCAATCCACCCACAATGGAACTAGAGAATCCATTTCATTTCCTGCCTCCCCAGAAATTCGAAGCCAACAATCACCCCTGCCGAAGAATATCAGACGACATTTAATTCCTGGCGGGGGTATGTGATCTCCCTGGCGGCCTGGAACCAAACTAATGGCGTTGAGATTCATTCTCTCGCGAAATATCGCGTGACCCCTGCGAGGCCTGATGATAGAGGATTCGCAGATTAATGGTCCGCCGGGTTTATGATCCTCAGTTTACCTGTGTTTACTTTTCAGGGGGTTTAGATTCACTCGGCAATTTAGTCTCTCCATATAACGTTTCAGAGGAGAATGCTTTCTCAAATTTAGCATTGGAATATAAATGATTTTTTTTTTTGTTGGAATTTTGAGTTCTTGAATTGCGAAAATTGAATATATGTATTATATTAACTAAATTGTTTTTCATTTATATCATGTCAATAGCCAGACGGTAGAAACTAATATATTTTATGTTAGAAATAGTCATCATTTCAAACTTTTCATTTATATGGATTTGCAAGATAAATGTAGACCTGTAATCGTAATTTTTTCGAATAATTTATTTTTAATTTATCTATAATAAAATTGTTTTCCGAATTTCGTATGTCTATTAATAAACCTGAATTTTCATATATATCACGTCCATAGGCAGACGGTAGAAACTAATTTTTTTTTAATAAATGGGTTTTTCATTTCAAAGTTTCCATTTCTTATTTATATGGTGTGAAAGAAAAATATAAGTAATCATATTGTATTAGTATTTGAAATAAACTGTTCGAAAAAATTATGATTACTTATATTTTTCGAACAGTTCATTTCAAATATGTGTATTATATTACTTAAATATGTCTTTTCATTTGTCTTAATAGGCAGACGGTAGAAACTAGTTTTTGGATTTTTAAGAGAAATTTATGGATTTGCTAGATAAAATTTATCAGGGATATATTTTGGATGTGCAAGATAAAATACGAGTAATCCTAATTTTTTCAAACATTTTATTTCGAATATAATAATGTTAACAAATATATCTTTCAATTGTATCTGGTTAATAGGAAGACGGTAGAAACTAATACTTTTGATGATAAAAATGTTTGTCATTCAAAGTTTTCTATTTTTTTTCATATGAATTTGCAAGTTAAATACAAGTAATCTTAATTTCTTCTAATATTTTATTTCGATTTGATTTTATTTCAACTGTCAGATTTTTTTTATTTCAAATATAAGTTTTATATTAATAATTTTTTTTCATTTATATTATGCTAATAGACAAACGATAGAAACTAATGTTTTTGACTAAATTATTTGTCATTTCAAAATTCCCTGTTTTTCATTATGGATTTGTAAGATTAAATACAAGTAATCCTAATTTTTTAAAAATAAAGCTATATTAACAAATCTATCTTTTATTTATATCAGGTCAACAGGCAGACGATATAAAATATTATTTTTGATGATAAAAATGTTTGTCATTTCAAAATTTTGTATTTTTCTTTTATATGGTTTTGCAAGATAAATCCAAGAAATTCTATTTTTTTTTTAATATTTTATTTCAATTTGATTTGATTTGAACTCTTAGATTTTTTAACAGATTACTTTTACTGTTTTTATTAGAACTGTTAGATTTTTTTATTTTGCATATATGTATTATTTTAAAAACCTAATTTTTCATTTATATTATTAAGTTATTAGGCAAATGATAGAAACTAATATTTTTGATGGTGAAAAAAGTTTTTCATTTCAAAATTTTCTATTTTTTCATTATGGGTAAAATACAAGTAATCCTAATTTTTTAAAATAAAGTTATATTAACAAATCTGTCTTTTATTTATATCAGGTCAACAGGCAGACGATATAAAATATTATTTTTGATGATAAAAATGTTTGTCATTTCAAAGTTTTGTATTTTTCATTTATATGGATTTGCAAGATAAATCCAACTAATGCTATTTTTTTTTATATTTTATTTTGATTTGATTTGATTTGAACACTTGATTTTTAACAGATTGCTTTTACTGTTTTTTATTAGAACTGTTAGATTTTTTATTTTGCATATATGTATTATTTTAAAAGCCTAATTTTTTCATTTATATTATTAAGTTATTAGGCAAATGATAGAAACTAATATTTTTGATGGTATAACAGTTTTTCATTTCAAAATTTTCAATTTTTTCATTATGAATTTACAAGATAAAATACAAGTAATCCTGATTTTTTCGAATATATTTATTATATTAACAGATCTGTCTATACATTTTTATCAGGTCAATAGACATACGATAAATACTAATATTTTTATAGTAAAAGCGTCTGTCATTTCAAAGTATTCTATTTTTAATTTATATGGAAAAGTATTCAATTTTTTAATGCAATATAAATACAAGTAATCCTTAATTGTTTTGAATAGTTTATTTCGATTTATTTGTATTTGAAATGTGGGATTTTTTAATTCGTGTATATATATATTATTTTAAAAAATCTATTTTTTCATTTATATAAACTTAATAGACAGACGATAGAAACTAATGTTTTTGGTGGTAAAACTGTTAGTCATTTCAAAGTTTTCAATTTTTCATTTTGAATTTGCAAGAGAAAATATAATTAATCTAATTTTTTTCAAACATTTTATTTCGAATATAATTATATTAACAAATCTTTATTTCGGCCAAATCCACAAATAAACAAATAAAATGACCGTCATTCTGAAGTCATGTACCACTTTTGAGCCAAATCGACAATGAACAAACGAAATGATTGTCAGTCTGAAGTCATGTACCACTTTTGGGCCAAACCGGCAAATACATAAACAAAATGATCACCAATCTAAAGTCATGTGCCCTTTGCACAGCTTTTGGCTCAAATCGGCAAATAAAAACGAATTGATTCCAATCTAAAGTCATATACTACTTGCACCATTTTTAAAGTAAACAAGCTAAATGATTCCGCAGTTTTCAAACGAAATATAAGTAATTATTTTTTATGTTGTATTTCTGAACTGCATCTTTAGTTTGCCCACATATTTTATCAAATTTATAAAAGTACACTAATATAAAAATTAATTACTGTGTTCACTGAAGTAAAGAAATTTAAGATCATTCATAATATTTAAACATACAAGAATTTAAGTGAAATAATTCATTGTATATCTTTTGTTGAATTATTGTATAATAAGGATAAATTTAAAGATACCCACTAAATAAATTTCAGATGAAGATAAATGGAATTCTTAATTTTAATAAGTGTTCAGAAGTCTTAAAACATTTTAGTTACAATTTATTATGGTAAAAATTAGAAAAATTACCTTATAAAATTAGAACTGTTACATCATTTGTTATAGTAATTGTAATTTATTGCCATAACGTATGGCTTTTTGTGAGTAGTAATTATTTTATATAAGTAGATTTTAGTTTAACAACTAAAATAAGTCTACTACTAGAAATCTTCTTGTAACACCTTATGTTGTAAAATATTTTACAGTCCAACTTTTTTTCCTAAAACATTTATAAAAAAAATAAAATTATTAATTTTTTTTTTTTTTTTTTTTTGTAATCCGATATTTTTATATACCCTTACAAATACAACGGAATACTTTTAAATCTGCAAATAATTGTCTACTTTTAATTAATATGCTGTTTTAATTTATTTACTATCCAAATTGTTTACCATATTTGATTTATTGACTAAAATCTTTAAATTTTCTTTTTTGAAAAATAATTGAAAAAAAAAAAAATTCGCAAATAACAAAATTAATCAACATTCTTTCAAGATATTTAAGGATGCTGATTGCCGATATTTCTCTAAGCTACTGGAAACTTCTAATAGACAACGAAATGCGTATTAGCTGGTAAATAGTAGGAGGAGATAAATTACCGGAAATATATAATCAATCTCTAAATCGTATGAAAATTTTCAACAGATGTATTGTTCAAAAAGAGTTGAGGGAGTATCCACTCCAATAAGAAGTGAGGGAAGTTCACCTCCCGTCCGGAGGAGTGTTCTGTTGATGTGACTGAAAAAGAAGATTTAGGAAGCAGGATGTTTACAAATTGAATCCCTTGTGGTTTTAAAGCCGTGTGATAATTAAGGGCTGCAGAAGATACGGGCGTATTAGATTCGCCGTAGACTCAAGAACCCTGAAAAATCTCCAACATTGCACTGAACCTGCATTTGTGAATCTAATTTATATTTTTAATATTCATTTCTTTTAAGTAGAGTTCCGTAAATATATATATATATATATACCTGCAAGTGGATCTCTTCTTGAAACCGTCATAAGTCTAATATTGACAGAGATATTACAAAAAATGCGCAAAAGAAATAAAATGTAAACATTTATCGCAACGGTGTATTTTTGATACATGTTTAGGTACGAATTTATAATATACCGTTACTAGGTCTTTAAAGATAAAATAATTGATGAAATGTATAATTTAAAATTATAAATTATGTAATATGGGGAAAAATGTTATTATATATAAATCTGAGTTGCACAGAATTTCATAAAAATATTTTTTAATACATTCTTTTCTCTAAAATATTTTTTTGTTTTTGTTTCTAAGTAATATATTTCAATTCTTATATCACATAAAACTTCCCCACAAGCCAACTGTTCGTGCATTAGAATTTACTGCAAGGCATTATAAAATCAAATAGAAATCCAGGTATGCATAGCCGATCCGTACATGCAAGACCGTATGCACTGATTTATTTAACGACTTGACTCGGGCACGCGATAAAACTATGGGTATGAGAGCGATACATCAAAATGCCATCGTGCTTCCGTGCACTTGGTTCTCATTTACACACGTACTAGTGCAACAACAGATACGCTTTTATATTGAATTATTGTTTTACGTTTTTCTCCTTTGCCCAGAAAAAGCCCATAGATTTTTTTTATTTATATAGAAGTTTGCGTTGAAAAGTATGTGTTACTGAATATAATATTACTTTGAGAACTCATACGCCAAATGCGTTATGGTAAGATTTCTTTTTTTCAACGATTAAAAATGAAGAATTATTGAGCATGATAATCTATTTAACGGTGTCTTGAGGAATAACAATGTAAACAAAATTTGCTATAAATAAGATGATAGTTAAGAAAAGGAAATAAATGGTTAGTTGATGAAGTTAGTTACTCTATATTTATTGATACAATTTTTTGTTCTTAGTACTTAATTATATGTCAATTTTTTACATTATGCAATTGTTAATTTTCTATTTTTTTTTTAAATTCCGTATAAATTATTTATTAATAGGAAACAAAAAATTTTACATTTTTTAAAAAACTGTTCTGTGTTTATTTTAATTACGAGTCTTTATCGGCATGTTTTGTATTAATTTAGTATGTTCTGAAGCCAACTTATAATACGTTTTTTTTTAATTTACATGATAAAATGCTTCGTTAGTTGTCATATCAGCTTATTTACTATATATTAATAATAATAATAATAATAATAATTTTTCACAATTACACATAAAAAAACATACAAATCATGCAAAACTAAAATTAAATAGGTGACTTTTAAAAGTGAAAGCTAGACAAATTAAATTGTTTATATTTTCAAACTTTTCAGAAGCTGTGCAAAATATATCATAACTGTACATTATTAATACATACTTAGGTATGTATAGATACAATAAATGTTGTCTTTAAAAATAAAATAATTGGTGAAATGTACAATTTAAAATTATTAATTGTGAAATGTGAAAAAGTGATATTTTATATATATCTTATTTGCATAGAATTTCATTTCATATATATATATATTAATAAACACTATATTCACTAAAATATTCTCCTTTTTGTTTCTAGGTAATACATTTCAATTCTTATATCACATAAAACTACCCCAACAAGTCAACTGTTAGTGCATTAGAATTTACTGCACGACATTATAATATCAAATAGAAATCCAGGTATGCATAGCCGATCCGTACATGCAAGAACGTATGCACTGATTTATTTAACGACTTGACTCGGGCACGCGATAAAACTATGGGGTATGAGGGCGATACATCAAAATGCCATCGTGCTTCCGTGCACTTGGTTCTCATTTACTCACGTAGTAGTTCAACAATAGATCTGCTTTTATATTAAATTATTGTTGTTTTCACGTTTTGTTTCTCCTTTATTCAGAAGAAACATGTAGAATATTTATTTATATGGAAGTCTATGTTGAAAAACTATGTGTTGCTGTCTGTAATGTTTTTGATAACTCATACTTCAAATATGCTATGACATATTTCTTTTACTTTCAACAATGCAAAATTATGGTGCATTATAAAATATTTAATGGTGTCTTGAAGAATAACAAAGTAACAAAATTTGTAATAAATAAGAGGATAAATATAGAAAGGAAATAATGATTTTTTGTTTGAAATTTTATACATTAGGCAATTGTTTATATTCTAATTTTTAAAATAACGTATAAATTAATTGTTAATAGAAAACAAAATTTTACATTTCTTTTTTAAATGTTTTTTATATTTATTTTAATTAAGATACTATATCAGCATGTTTTGTTTCTGTTCAATATATTCTCAGGCCATCTTATAATACATTTTTATAACCATTTACATTATAAAATACTTCGTCAATTGTTATATCAATTAATTAAACAATAATATTAACTTTATAATAATAATAAAGGACTGAATGGCCGAATGGCCATTATAATAATAGTATTATCATAAATAATATACTTATTAATAAACAACGTTTTCTCTAAAATATTCTCTTTTTGTTTTCTGAGTAATACATTTCAATTCTTTACATCACATAAAACTCCCCACAAGTCAGCTTTTCGTGCATTAGAATTTACTGCACGACATTATAAAAGCAAATAGAAATCCAGGTATGCATAGCCGATGCATACATGCAAGGGACGTATGCACTGATTTATTTAACGACTTGACTCAGGGCACGCGATAAAACTATGGGTATGAGGGGCGATACATCAAAATGCCGCCGTGCTTCCGTGTACTTGGTTCTCATTTACACACGTGCTAGTTCAACAACAGATCTGCTTTTATATTGAATCATTGCTGTTTCGTGTTTTTTCTCCTTTGCCCAGAAAAAAAAAAAGATATATATTTTTTATTTCTATAGAAGTATGCGTTGAAAACTATGTGTTACTGAATATAATGTTTTTTGAGAACTCATATGTGAAATGTGATATGGTAGATTTCTTTTTATTTTCAATGACTTGAAATAAAGAATTATGGGACATTATAGAATATTTAACGGTGTCTTGAAGAATTACAAAAGTAACAAAATTTGTAATAATAAGAGGAGAATTAAAGAAAGGAAATAAATGATTTTTCATGAAGTTTGTTACTGTGTATTTACCGACACAATTTTTTTCCATCACCTGATTATATGTCAAATTTATATATATTGAAAATATTTTACTTTCTATATTTTTAAAATTCTGTATAAAGTGTTTATTAAAAGAAAAACAAAATTTTACATTTTTACAAAAATTGCTTAGTATTTATTTTAATTATGAGTCTATATCAGCATGTTTTGTTTCAATTCAATATATTTTTAGGCAAAATTGTGATACATTTTTTCCTAAATATTTACATGATAAAATGCTTGGTTAGTTGTCATATCAGTTTTTTTACTGATAATATTTATTTTATAATAATAATAACAATAAAATAATAATTTTTTTTTCACAATTACACATAAAAGACTTAAAGATATAAAAAACATTCAAAACTAAAATTAATTAGGCTCATACTGTTAAAATTTCTCTAAATTTTTTTACTTTTTATAATTCTAGGTGACTTTCAGTTCAGTAAAAATTGTAAATTGTAAAAGTAAAACATATATAATAATAATAATTGTTAAAAATTATATTGTTGCATGAACTTGACAGTGGCCCTCTTCTTGAATCTGTGCAAAATATATCGTAACTGTATATTATTAATACATACTTAGGGTATGTATAGATACAATTAATATTGTCTTTAAAGATAAAATAATTGGTAAAAGGTCTAATTTAAAATTATAAACATGTGGAAAAAAGTGATATTTTATATAAATCTGATTTGCACAAAAATTCATGATATATTTTTTAATAAACACTATTTTGTCTGAAATATTCTCTTTTTTGTTTCTAGGTACATTTCAATTCTTATATCATATTCAATTCTTATCACATAAAACTCCACCACTAGTCAACTGTTCGTGCATTATAATTTATTGCACGGCATTATAAAAAGCAAATAGAAATCCAGGTATGCATAGCCGATCCGTGCATGCAAGAACGTATGCACTGATTTATTTAACGACTTGACTCTGGCACGCGATAAAACTATGGGTATGAGGGCCATACATCAAAATGCCATCGTGCTTCCGTGCACTTGGTTCCCATTTACACACGTGGTAGTTCAACAACAGATCTGCTTTTATATTGAATCATTGCTGTTTTCTTTTTTTTTTCTCCTTTGCCCAGAAAAAAGATATATATTTTTATTTCTGTAGAAGTATGCGTTGAAAACTATGTGTTACTGAATATAATATTTTTTTGATAACTCATATGTGAAATGTGATATGGTAGATTTCTTTAATTTTCAATGACTTGAAATAAAGAATGTATGGGACATTATAGAATATTTAACGGTGTCTTGAAGAATTACAAAGTAACGAAATTTGTAATAATAAAGAGGAGAATTAAAGAAAGGAAATAAATGATTTTTCATGAAGTTTGTTACTGTGTATTTACCGACACAATTTTTTTCCATCACCTGATTATATGTCAAATTTATATATATTGAAAATATTTACTTTCTATATTTTAAAAATTCTGTATAAATTGTTTATTAAAAGAAAACAAAATTTTACATTTTTACCAAAATTGCTTAGTATTTATTTTAATTATGAGTCTATATCAGCATGTTTTGTATCAATTCAATATATTTTTAGGCAAAATTATGATACATTTTTTTCTAAATATTTACATGATAAAATGCTTGGTCAGTTGTCATATCAGTTTTTTTTACTGATAATATTTATTTTATAATAATAATAATAATAATAATAATTTTTTTTCACAATTACACATAAAAGACTTAAAGATATAAAAAACATACAAAACTAAAATTAATTAGGCTCATACTGTTAAAATTTCTCTAAATTTTTTACTTTTTTATAGGAGTTCTACAATAGAAAATATTCAGTTCAGTAAAATTGTAAATTGTAAAGTAAAACATATATAATAATAATAATGTTAAAAATTATATTGTTGCTATGAACTTGACAGTGGCCCTCTTCTTGAATCTGTGCAAAATATATCGTAACTGTATATTAGTAATACATACTTAGGTATGTATAGATACAATTAATATTGTCTTTAAAGATAAAATAATTGGTAAAAGGTCTAATTTAAAATTATAAACATGTGGAAAAAAAAGGCGATATTTTATATAAATCTGATTTTCAAAAATTCATGATATATTTTTTTTTAATAAACACTATTTTGTCTGAAATATTCTCTTTTTTTTCTAGGTACATTTCAATTCTTATATCATAAGGCATTCAATTCTTATCACATAAAACTCCACCACTAGTCAACTGTTCGTGCATTATAATTTATTGCACGGCATTATAAAAGCAAATAGAAATCCAGGTATGCATAGCCCATCCGTACATGCAAGACCGTATGCACTGATTTATTTAACGACTTGACTCGGGCACGCGATAAAAACTATGGGTATGAGGGCGATACATCAAAATGCCATCGTGCTTCCGTTCACTTGTTTCCATTTACACACGTGCTAGTTCAACAACAGACCTGCTTTTATATTGAATCATTGCTGTTTCATGTTTTTTTCTCCTTTGCCCAGAAAAAAAGATATATATTTTTTTTATTTCTGTAGAAGTATGCATTGAAAACTATGTGTTACTGAATATAATATTTTTTTGAGAACTCATATGTCAAATGGGCTATAGCAGATTTCTTTTTTTAAAGATTTAACCTAAAGAATTATGGAACGATATATATTTAGCGGTGTCTTAGAGAATAACAATGTAACACAAATTGTAATAAATAAGATGCAATTAAAGGGAATAAATAATTTTTTGATGCTAGTCATTATATATTTATTGATACAAGTTTCATTTTTTCTAGTACTCAATTGTAAGTCAATATTAAACATTATGCAAATTGCTTATTGTATTTTTTTTTTTTAAATTCTGTATAAAAATATTTATTAATATGAAAAGAAATTTAAATTTATGAAAAATTGTTTTATATTTAATTTAAATACGAGTCTATATCAACTTGTTTTGTTCAGTTCAATAGATTCTCAATTAAACTTATAATAAATTTTTTCTAAACATTTAAGTCATAAAATGCTACGTCAATTGTTAATACAATTAAAGCATAATATTCTTCGGGGCAGCAGTCCCATGGTTGCCCCCCACACACACACACATTGGCGCAACAGCCCCATGGTGGGCCAAAGCGGTCTGCCTATTGGCAGATCTCAAGACAAAACGTTTTCTTTTTACAGGTAGGATTATTAACTCTGCGACCAAATCAAGCAAGACCGGGACCTGCTATTTAAAGTGGATTCCGAACATCTATAAACATCCATGATGCCTTTGGTACTTGAATTAGAAACCTGTGGCATCCACCATCTCTAGTCACTCAGCCATCAGGCCAATTTTGTACTAAACAGAAAAGTTTTCTTCTTTATAAAATTAAATATTTAGTGTAGTAAAATTTTGATCTCTCTCTCTCATATATATATATATATATATATCATGTATACTTTCAACTTTCAGTACCTTTATAAATCTAATTTTTTATCTTCCCGTTAATGTGAAAAATATGTAAATCTTAAGACATATATAAGAAACATAAGTGCAAAATGTTATTAATCTTCTTGTTCAACTTTTTAAGTCTTAAAATTACAAAAGCGGATAATGCAGGTAATTAAATGTATTACTTTATAATTGTTTTTAATTGAAATTAGGACATAAATTCATGAACCCTAAAGCATCTGCTCAAGTCAAGGATAAAAATAATAAATTTTTTTTTTTAACGATAGATACATAATGTGAAGTAAATTTAACATTTTCATTCTTACCCAAGTTGTTCTGTGTGCTAAATACATCTATTAAAATAGCATTTCCTACATCTGTAAATCTATGATTAGTATGTTAAAAATTGTTTCCATTACTGTATTAATCACCATCGTACTTTTGAAGAAAAATATTTAATATTTTGGGAAAAAAAATAGTCGAGTGACATGATGATTATGTTAATCCAAGCATGGTACAAAGATTTGTTATTTAATAAGTAATGGCTTGCTTTTTCGTAAATACAATAATTAATATTAGTCTTCATGCTTCATCCATTCCTCCAATCTTTACTGAGAACATATTTCTTTTTTACATATTACCTCACAATTATGTGTCATATTATCCTCAATGCATCTCTCGTAACAGTTTTCATACATAATCATCTTTTAATACACTCCTTCCTCTTACATATTGTTTTGCCTTCCTTCCTGAATAATTGGCTCCTTAAGGTCTCCTTCCCTTGCAAATTGATGCTTGCGCTCCGGCGCCCAATTTTGTATGCGCCCCGCAAATTCTATTGCGCGGGCGTGACATTCAATAGGCCGGGGCTGATTGCTTGCAGAATGGCATACGTCAAACAATACCGAAACAAGTGTCGCTTAATTAAGGAAGTGGATACTTAACTATTAGCTAACTAAATCATAACATCCTATTGATCAACATGGATATTTACTACAAATAACTCTTAATAGGCAGCTGTAGTTATTGCATCATAATGTATTTATTTTACCAGAAGAGCTATCTATTCTAGAATTTAGTCAGTATTGAGGAAATAGATTCATCAAAAATTATTCCTGGAGGTATTGTTATAAAAATTATGCTTTTAATACAGTGTATAACTCATTTTGTGGGTCAGTGACAGCGTGCAAAACATTCTACTGGCAATTCTAGAGAGAAATTCATATCTACTGGCATCATTTGTTGCAATCATTCAATGGCAACTTTTGTTGTATACATGCAGAAGTCTGACATGGATGGATGGTAGGCTATTTTATGGGAGTTTCAAGAAATTAATTCCTTAAAAATTTATTATTTATTATATTGCTTTACAAATTTTTTTTAATATAGGCTAAAATAAATTAGTGGACCAGTGATAACGTGAAACCGGATATAAATTAATATCTACTGGCATCATTTGTTGCAGAAATTTACTTGTTGTAATCATTCAATGGGCGCCTTTGTTGTAGTCATGCAGTAGTCTACCATGGATGGTCAAGCTGTTTTATGAGAGTTTAAGAAAAACATTCCTTAAAAAAAAAATTATTATTTAATGTATTGTTATAAAATAAATTTTAAATTGGGTACAGCTCAATTCATGAGGAAGTGATAACGGGCAAAGACAAATTCATATCTACTGCCCTTATTTCTACTGACATCATTGTCGCCTTTTTTGCAGACATCGTCCATATGGGAGTTTCTTAAAAAAGTAAAAAAAAAACAGATTAAGAATTTATTCTTTTAAATATTGTATTAAAATTATGTTTTAATGTTGGGTACAGCTCAATAAGTGGGCATCATTTGTGCATTCATTCACTGGGTGATCGCAGTCAATGGATTCAGGCTGTCTTTGGGAATTTCAAAATAGATTCCAAAATTTGTAATTTATTGTAGTTTTATCCAATGACGGCTTTTGTAGAAGACAATGGTTATGATATGGATGATCAAGGTGTTTTATGGGAGTTTCAAGAGATAGATTCCCTAAAATTGTTTATTTAATGCATTATTATAAATTTTTCACTGTTTGTTATAGACAGGCAGTAGTCCAACTGCTATGGGAGTTTCAAGAATTAGATTCCTTGAAAAAATTATTATCTAATATATTGTTATAAAATAATCTTTTAATATTGACAGCTCAAATCGTGGGTCTTTGGTAACGCACAAACGGAGCTAAATTCATATCTACTGGCCTCATTTGTTGTAATCTTCCACTTGTGGCCTTTTTGTAGACATCAGTAGTCTTGCATGTATGGTCAAGCTGTTTGATGGGAGTTTCAAGAAATTTAGTATTCTCTCACAGATGGTCAGGTGGGTCAACTACTGGCGTTTTGTTGCAATCATCAACTTTTCTTTCACACGAAACAGTAATGCTGGGGCAAGTGATAATGAAAATTCAGCAGGAAGGCAATATCCTGCTTGCCACTTAAAAATATTTTATTATGATCATCACTTTTCGTCCTTTTCTCGTTTATTTTATTCTCTATTGTTATCTTTCTCCTATGTAATCGCCATTATTTAATTATAATGTTTTTAATTCTCTCCCCTCCCTCAACACACAAATGAATGCAGTTAAGGATCGAAAGTGTTGACACATAAAAATTTTGAGATATCATTATCATTTTTTTGTCCATTTTTCACCCTCATTTTTATTTTCTCCTATATACTTGCCATTATCTAATTCTGATGTTTTAACTATTTTCTCCAAATGCAACGCCGCTAAGACTTAAAGTGGTTACCACATAAAAATTTGAGACATGATTAAAATTTTTCGTCCGTTTCTAGTTCATTTTTTATCATCGTATATTTCTCCTATGGACTCTCCATTATTTAATACTGATGTTTTAATTCCCATCCCACCAAATGCAAAGCTGCTAAGACCAAAAGTGTTGTCCACATAAAAATATTTGAGATATCATTATCATTTTTCATCCATTTTCACCTAATTTTTATCTTTCTCCCTATGTACTCGCCATTATCAAATTCTGATGTTTTAATCATTTTTTTCTCCAAATGCAACGTTGCTAAGACCGAAGTGTTTCCACATAAATATATTTGAGGTACTCTTATCATTATTATCATTTTTTGTCGTCCATTTTCACTCTTATCGGTATCTTTCTCCTATGTACTCGCCATTATTTAATTCTGTTCCTCCCAAATGCAATGCTAAGTCCGAAGTGTTGCCACATAAAATAATTTAGATATTATACATTGGGTCAGTAAATGGCCTTCGCGAGTTCTGTTAAAATTCATTATACACACGCATACACACACATACACAAAGACTTTTTTCACTTACAGAATTTTTCTCAGAGATTTCCCAAAAACTAAAGTAATCATGCCGAATTTTCCTATTCATTGTTGAAAATTCATACGAAATGAAAAGAAACAAATGAAAAAAATATTTTAAATTGCAAAAGCCTTCAGTCATATTATTATTCCAAAATTTAATTTCTAAGGAAATTTTATATCTAACAAACTTAGCATTTGTATTACAACTACTAGATTAAAAACTCAAAATCTAATTAAATTCCAATATTGCTTGCTAAGAATTGAATGAACCAATCACTTAAAATGAAGAATTCCTTTAATAACAATCTATTTTTAAAATTCTTATTAAATTCTTAGATTAAAATTGTAAAACTTTAAATTAAAATTCTAAAGACAGTTTTCATTGCAGAAATATATAAAAATGAAAATCTAATTTTTAAGAATTATATTGTATTTAATAAATAAAATAAATTCAAATGAATTCATGAAATTCAATACACACAAATTTTATTAAAAATAATTCATAATTTTCAATTCAAATATTTCAATTCTAAGACCTACGATTCAGATTAGAAGAGATTGATTTTTTTCGAATTACATGGTAAATTTAAAAACTAAATCTATAAATATTCTGATTAAAACTTCGTGATTAAAAGCTACAAACTTATCAGAATATCATCAGTAAAATCAGAACAAAAAATTTTCAGATGACGAGGATAAATTGAGAAATATGTTGAGAAAGATATGGTTACAGAAGATTGAATTTGATTTTAATGGAATTAAATTTTAAATGGAAATTTATAACCCTTGTTAGACATCTATTACTATATTTTTAAATTAGTTTTATTTATTTAAAATACACTGAGTTTATTGATTTTGTTTTAAATTTATTTTAAATTTCTTTTGACATTAAAAATTGAGAAAGTCCTGTGTGGGTCAGGAGAAGAATAGTTTTATTTTATAAAAACAAATCTTAAAATGAAAGTGAAACTTTCCTGAAGTCAAACTTTTGAATTTGGATGACCCCTGTCTTTGTGTTTATCTGTTTTTTATTTTTCATTTTATTTTTAATAGATGTTGCTAGACTCTCTAGATGTTTGCTGGTCTAGATGTTGCTGTACCACTAAGTGAGATAATTTTTAAAAAAACAACAACAAGAAAATTGAGGAAATATTAAATATATAATACAAGCACTTGTACCACCATAAAATCATAAAACCATGTTAAAAAATAGTTGAACTCACGAAAAAGTTTTTACTGATTCCAAAACTTAAACATGTTTAATAAAAGTACAAGAATCTAAATCATTGTATTTTTGTTGTTGTTGGACTCATACCATTTCTCAAAGTGAGATTCAAATTTAGATACTCCCAAAACTATTTAAGCATCCTTCCTAAAAACTACTTGATTATGTTTCTTAATCTAAGTAAAATAGACTTTGCCTTCGTCTTCAATACCAACAACTACATTTCTGGGATATTACGAGATCGTTGGTGTTTTTCTCGGTGTCCTCATTGGATTTAAACTTACTAACTTTGATTTCCAAAATCATTGATTCCCAGTTCAACGAATCATCTACTAAATATATGAATTCCTAAATTATATTATTGATTCCAAGACAAACTTAATAAAAATATTGCATCTAAACCATCTTAGTCGTTATGACTACATACCATTTCTCAAATTGTAAAAGTCAAATTCAAATGCACATTACTTAAACATTCTTCTAGAAAAAAAAAGAGTACTATTTTGAAGTCCCATTCCTTCACACCATAATGGAACCACCCATTCAAAATGAGAATCGAGTTTAATCTATTTTATTGCCTTCAGTTTAACAACCGTCGAGGGTTTGAGTAAAATAATGCTGACCATTTACATTCTCCTCAATACCTGAAAAAAAAGAATTTTCTGGGTTATTCCGAGATCTTTGTGTCCTCTTACATAGAGGCAGAATCGTCAAATTTAAACTTAATACAAACTCTGAAGAATCCATAAACCATTGTTTCACATTTCAACAAACCATCTACTAAAAATATTAGTTAAATTATACCATTGATTCCAAATCTTCAGCATATTTAATTAATCTAAACGAATCTAAATCATCCGAGTTGCTATGACTCCTACCATTTCTTACAGAGCGAGTCAAATTCAAATGCTGACTATTTAAGCATTCTTCCTAAAACTACCTGATTAAAAGTAGCAGTTTTCTTCTCATTCATTACACCACATAGAGGATTGGGTCAAATAACGTGAGCAGCCCAATACCTACCTTAAGAATTCATTGATCTCACATTTCGACAAACCAACTTTAAAATCGTTTTTATACGATTTTAGTTTTAATTAATCAAACCTAAATCATCGATGATGACTCAATTTCTCACAGTGAGTCAAATTCAAATGCTAACCTTTAAGTTTTCCTAAAACTACCACAGTTTTTTGCAGTCTCATTCACTTACACCTTTTTTTTAATTACATCGAGGATTGGGTCCTGATTAAGTATGTGAGCAGCCCAATACATTTGTTTCTCAGAATCGGCACTCAAATTTTAACAAACCAACTACTAAAAATATTAGTGAATTTAGACCATTGATTCCAAATCTTAAGCATATTTAATTAATCTAAACGAATCTAAATCATCCGAGTTTTATGACTCATACCATTTCTCACAGTGCGAGTCAAATTCAAATGCTGACTATTTAAGCATTCTTCTTAAAACTACCTGATTAAAAAAAATAGTACTTTGAAATTCCATTCACTCACACCAAAACGAAACCACCTACTCAAAATTCAGTCAAATTTAAACGCTGATTTTCAGTTTAACCACCCCTGCGACGATTCGAAATAAAATTGAACCTTCGTTCTGAATACCAACAACGGTATTTTGGGTTATTCTGAAATCCTGAGGTCTCTTTCATCGCGAGCAGGGTCCTCAACTTTAAACCCCCTCCCTGACAAGTTGAGCCAGAACCGGAACCGGTGATTCACATTTCCGCAGGAAGCCAGTCCTCCATTGATCGATTCCAATAACATAATCATCAGCTGAATGGAAAAATCTAAATCCTTCGCAGTCACGAAACCCCTCCCGTGTGTGACTTTCGGATAAAATGGCCGCATTCAGAAATGAAGAATGGATCCGAAGGATTTATTAAATTTTACGCCGTTTGGATTCGGTCAGAGAGTTTAATCCCGAAATGTATTTCACCGGTAATTTTCCAATTTCAGATTTTCAGCCTTTTTTTAATTTTAAATGATCCTATAAAAGAATTGCTTGTTAAACAGCATCATAAATAAATGTTTAATACTGTTTTAAGGACTGTAATTTATTTATTGCGATATTAAAATTAGACAATTTTTAACATGCTATGGTATTTTTAGCCAATAATTTTTTTTTAAATTCCATCTCAAATATCAAAATTTATGCATATATGTAAATATTAAAGTATAGATAATATAATTTTATTTCACTTACGTCAAAAGAAATGGAAATATTTTAATAAACTACAGTTCTAAACCAAGCCAGTTACTGTTATTCTTATATCATTCTTAGAAACGAACTCCCCCTTGTTTTTCTTAGCTTTTGATGATTTCATAAGTTCCTAAAAAACTACCTGATTAAAAATTAGTCTTTTGAAATCTCATTCTCTCACACTAAAATGAAACTACCTACTCGAAAAGAAAGAATGGAACTTTCTTTTCGCTTTGAGTTTAACCACCAACGGCTGACGATTTGAAGTGAAATAACTAGTTTCGTCCGTTATACCAATAATGTCATTTCTAGTTTATTCATCAGAAGTCGTCTTATAAGCAGATACCTTGATTTAAACTTAAAAACTTTGATTCCCAAAATTATTCCTTCAAATTTCAACAAACCATCTACTAAAAAATATCTGTGAAATTATATTATTGATTTCAAAATATTTAATAAAACTACAAGAATCTAAATCATTCCAATTGTTATGGCACATACCATTTCTCAA